>JAKTQM010000977.1:0-11459 GCA_030558825.1 Blastobotrys niveus
CATGAGGATCAAAGCCCGTCTTTTCTTCTTTATCCATATCTGGACGCGGAGGAACCGCCTTGTGTAATCGAGGATCACCATTATCCCAGGTAATCTCCATCTTACCCTTCTGCGCCTCCCACCCCGATGACGAAGTTAATTTACTTGGGAACGGAATATAATCTGCTCCAAATGCATACAACCCACCTACTACAATAAAATAAACTGATGCGAAGAATACTAGTAGTTTGGCCAGAGTACTATGCCGAATAACGCCAAATGGACGCAGTAGATAATGCGCCAACGCGGTTGGGATTGCTGTACAATAACGACCGAGTTTGTTGAACCCACTTTTAGATTCATGCTCAGCGATACGTTGGTGATGATTTAGCTGAGACTCTGTATCTAAAAAAGCTGCATCCTCTGCTTTATCGTTGTCGGTTAGAGGTATACCCGACTCGTTACTCATGATGTATAATAATATATATGTGTGGTGAAGTGTAAAAAAAAATGAAAAAAAGAGAGAGGCAAAAAAAAATGAGAAAAATTAAAAAAAGATTTAAACGATTTCTTCGCGCCGGAAAATAGTTCCCCCCCTAATAAAATGGCCCTGACTTAGGCGGGAATACTAATTAAAACACCAGCAGCGAAGAAAAAATATTATTTTTATGCGGCAATCCCGGGTTACTGTGGCTATAGCCCCCCCGTTTTAGGTTTTTTGTTTAGCATTTTTATCCCCTTTTTTTTGCTTTAATTGCTGAGGTGTCGTCTCTTTTGGGTGTTGTTATCTAAAGGAATTTGGTACCATCACAGACCCTAAAACTAAGACATCAAACCAGCCATAAACACATGGGTCATCATTATTAAATATCTCCTGTCGTCGGTTATAAGTTACTTGAAAGTAGTTTGTATATACTTCTTCGACAAGGTTTCAACTCCAGTAACTTTACACCTAATATCTTAAAGACATGGAAAAAAAAAGCGATAGATCAGAGTTTGTTTTGTTTTGTTTTTTTTGTTTATAAAAAGTATAACAATTATACATTACAACGCTCGGATCCTTCATTTTTCCTTTTTGGTAGTAGTTGGTTCAGTCGCTGGATCTTGCTTTTCCTCCTTGGTTAGATCCTTATCTTCAACTTCATCACCCCCTTGCCCAAGTTCATTAACCCGGCTGTAATCGACCCGATATGTATAGGCTTGGTATAGATAAATCACAAAAATCACATCATCCCGCAATGTCATGATTCGATGCAACCACGGCATTTTGATAACAAACGAGAACAAATCGTCAATAAAAGTATTCAACGTTTTGTAAATCATGGCTCGACCAGACATGTGAGCGACAGATTTCAATCGATAGTTGATATAAACAGGTGGAATGAGTAACAAGAACCCGTACGCGTAAACACACTGCACCGCGACAGTAATGAAGAATGATCGCCATGATTTGTGTTCTTCATATTTTAAAGAATAGATGGCATACCCACCAATTAATGGCACGGCGACCATATAAAGATACTTGAAAATAATCTCATCGTATTCTTTTGTCTTTTTTTCCGTCTCTGAAAGTTCATGTTTATTGGTAACTTCAATCCATTTGCCATTGGTATTAAATTTGATATCAACTGCTTTGGTGATTTTCCATGCTTCAACAAAGATACCCATACCTTGCGTGAATAGTACCATTGTGTTTGTATTATCATTGTTATCCATTAGATACAAGAAAATGACAAACTGCATCACCACATTGGCAATAATAGTTCGTACCGATACACCAATAGTATCCTTCTTGTTCTTCCAATGACTGATATCGTTCTTAAACGCCAAGAATTCAAACAAAGTATGTAGCATGGACACAACAAACGTAATGCCCAACAAGATTGGATTAGTTTCCAAAAACACCCGCTTAATCTCTTCGATTTCAGACGACCCCGGACCATTTTGTTTCTTCAAATCGTGGTCGGTAGCTGACATGATCTGGAACTTCCATGATGCCATCTTATAGATGGACATTTGCAACGGTAGTTCCTGTACTGTACTGTTGATCTCCCGATACTGTGATTCAAGCTGCCAAAACTGGTTATTGAAAATAATAGGATAATAGTACCCAATAGTACTTCCATCATTGGCAGTCTGTCGTTTCGACTTGTCTTCGATAATATGTTCTAAAGACGCTGGATGCGTCTTGCTTTTCAAGATTGGGCCCCATGCATCGACAACCGCGAGAGAAATATTCGGATGGAAATGTGGCACAATTAATGGTTCATTATCCACCACTGGAGTGTTGTCTTGTTCTTCTTGGTCTCCTTGGAGCAGATTCTTTTTCTTGCTCTTTCGTTTTTGTGAATGGTAGAATGTAACAGGAATTGCTCGATGGAATTGCTGCTGCTCGTCTAGACTAACAACATCCAGGTGTGCATAGAGCGTGTTGTTGTTACTTACAAACGATTTTGGCAGTGGTACATGTACATTCTCGGTGTATTCAAAGTATCCTTCGTCAAGAGACATTCTGGAGACGCTAAAATAAGGGTCCTGCTGCTGACTATGGTCAATCGTTTCCGAATCGCTAAAGTAAACACTTACTCGCATTTCATCAGATTTGTTCCACAATGGGTACAGTGTCAGTTCTGGCTGTCGCTGCTGCTGCTTACTCAATTGCGCTTGATTTGCGGTCTGACCATTGGACGACGCTTGTTGTGGCTGCTGTGGCGGTTGTTGTGCCCATTGTTGTGGCTTTATAAAGTAGTTTGATACAGCATTAGAAACGAGAAAGAATAGAATGAACCATTTGGCTTTATCCCATAGCGACCGTTCTTGAGGCTGTTGCTGCTGTTGAGCAGTAGTGTCAGCTGCGGCGGCAGGTTCAGACATTGGATAGTTGCTGGTGAGTCGGAAGAAGAAAGGGATGAAAAGCGTTTTAAATTTTCCACGTACCGCCGCTCACACGCCATCTCTCTCTCCCCGCACAAAATGGACGTAAAAACACGATACGATAACGCCAATTTCGAGACATTAGCTCGCTTAGCAGTAATCAAGTTTTTACAACACAGGGAAAGCGATGACCCAGATAAACAAGACAACGGTGTGGAATACGAAGCAGGACAGTTTGATAATGACGACAGCGATGAAATTGAAGGAGTAAACACAGATATATGGGACGAAGATCGGACAACGGTACTAGACTTTGCATGTGGGCCAGCGTTGATCTCACGAGAACTAGCACCATACGTGAAACGAATAGTCGGTATCGATATTTCACAGGAGATGGTTGATATATACAACGCGAGAGTGAGTAACCAAGGGATCAATAAAGATGAGATGCAAGCCGTTTGTATGGATATCATGAAGGGAAACGACTGGAAGAGTCTAGGCAAGTTTGATGTGGCCGTTTGTTCAATGGCGTACCATCATATCGATGATATTGATGCGGTTACATCTCGAATTAGTCAAATGTTGAACCCTGGTGGATGGTATTTCGTGCTGGATCATGAAGGACTAGGAGGAGGGAAGCATCATCATGGTGAAGAAGAAGGAGAAGAGGAGAAGATTCGTGCGGATATGTCAGAGGAAGAAAGTAGGAAACTTGGGGTTGCTCATCATCATGGATTGAGTCCTGATCGGGTTGTTGAAGGATTTGAAAAGGCAGGATTTGAATCAATTGGGGTAGAACGGGCGTTTAACATTGCAATGTGGTTTACTGAGGATCGGCTGTATCCATGGGCTAAACCGGAGGATAAGGATAAGCTACAGTCTAAAGTGGATAAGGATGGCAATGTTGTATATAAGATTAGCAGGAAGTTGATGATTGTCAGTGGTAAGAAGGGTCAAGAAAAATAAAAGGCAAAGTCAAAAGGTAATGACATAAATATTAATGCATATCACGATTTTAAATTATTAAAATTAAATAGTATTAAAAACATAAATCTATGGATAAATAAGTTATAAAAAAAATGCAACTCTTCTAGTCAGAGTAGGATAGATCCGATTCATCAGGCACCGTTTCAAGCGTTACATGTCGCACAATCGGCTTGGAAGACGAAGACGAAGACGAAGACGACTTTGACTGCTTCTTTGGCGGTTGATGTTCTTCAGACTCGCTTTCGGTCGTAGACTGTTGGTCATGATAATACTTTTCTAGAAGCTTGGTTCGGTGATTCTGCATGACCCTGACCAAATCCTCGACTTTATCCGCCATATTAACACTCTCGTTAGTCAACTTTCGCTTCAACTTTCGAGCCTCACCAGACCCCTTTGGAAGCTTATCCAGTCGAGTATACAAATCTTCCAACTTTAATTGAACCTTTTGTAGGACCTTGATTCGCGAAGTGACAGTGCTGACTTGTTGGTCCGAGTCGGATTCAGATGATGATGAAGATTGGTTTTCAGCATTGCAGATTCGGTTGTATGTGTCGACTGCTTGCTTCACTTCCTTCTCGATGGACTTGAGAGTATCTTCGTCAATGTCAGTGCCGCTTTCGGAGTCGGTTGACTCGTTCTTCTTTTGCTTCTTGTTGCTCTTGTTCTTTCCACCAGACTTTTTGTTCTTGGTAGTAGAAGATGAAGATGGTTGAGCAGCAGACTCTGGAGCTGGCTCTTGTCGTCGAATGGTGACCTTGACAGGCTTGCCTCGGGAGACGTACTTTGGAGATTCAACTGGAGCCGACTCCTTCTTTTCTTCTGCTGGTTGTTCCTTATCTTCAGCCGCCTCAGTGGTAGTCAAAGCGTTGACAAAATGAGCTAGTTGTTCGTCGACATTACCCCGGGTTGGAGTTTGTGATGGCTTGACAGTTTCCAATGGAGCTTCAACAACTGGCATCTGAACACATGGAGCAGCTGGACGAGAGTACAAGTCTTCATCGCTGTCGCCGTCTTCTGGAACAGACACTTCAGGGCCATCAACTTCGTCATCTTGAGCCATGGTGACGTCGTCGTTTTCATGCTCTTCTTGTTCTTCTTCATGGTCACCGTCATCTTGGGTCAAGCCAAACATACCAAGCAAATCACCTAGAGTCATTGGCTGATGTTGACCATGCTCCTGCTGAGACAGCAAGTACTGCTTTCGGTCCCGTTCAGATTGTTCGGCCCGTCGTTGCATTTCCTGTTCATATTCCCGTTGTCGTTGCAATTGAGCTTGACGAGCAGCAGCAACCCGTTGTTCATACTCCTTCTTGGCTTGTTCAATTTGTCGTTCATATTCTCGTTGCTGTTCTTCAAGTTGAGCTCGTCGAGCACGTTCTTCTTCAGCTTGCCGTTGTCGCATCTTTTGTTCCAAAAATGCTTGCACGGCTTCCTGATGTTCTCGTTGTCGTTGAGCTTGCAAAGCAGCAGCCTTTGCTCGGGCTCGAGCCTGGGCCTGCGCTTGAGCTTGTTGTTGTGCTCGTCGACGTCGTTCGAGTTCAATAGCCATCTGCCGTCGGTACTCTTGTTCCATCAAGTCTTCATAAGTGTAGAATTGTGGGATAGAGTATCGTTGTCGTGGGGCAGTGGCGAATGGAGAAAAGTATTCGTCGTCAAATGGAACAAATTGCATTGTGATGTGATGAAATTTGATGATTTAGTGTAGATTGAGAAAAGTAGTAGTAAGTGTTAAGATTCTTTGTTTCTTGAAGATGGAAAACAAATAAAAAAAGAGTAAGAAGATAAAATGAAAATGTGCCATTTATATATTTACTTTCCCGGTCTTCGATTTCAAATCAATGTGCGGCGGACAGAAGATTGTGGTAGTTTCGCGAACCTTCCTGACGCCGCGACAAGTGTGGCGGGCCGTGGCGTGTGGAACCTTCTGGTATCTAGTAGAAATCTACTGACGTTTCTGGAACCTTCTGCTTTACTCCCGCCATGTTCCGCCTCCGCTCATCGGAATTCCGGTTTCCAATTGCGGCTGACGCGTTTGTACGTGAAAAAAAAAACCAAACACAAAAGCGCGCGCCTGTTAATTATCTGACCACACACAAATCATCAGCGTCTAGAGGGCAGCATGAACGATACGACAGCAGAGCTAGATAGCTTCCGAATGGAGCTCCTGGCGGCTTCCCGTAAACTCTCCGATTACTGTCTATACCAATCCGCCAAATGGTGTGCCGAGGCCGCCAATGGGCTTGCTCTAAGCGCCGAGGAACGGCAACCACCAACGTCAATGTCATCTGGAGGAGAATCATCACGATCTGTACCATTGTTCCTCCAGCCGCGGCCACTCGAAGATAAGGAGATATTAGCAAAGACGTTTTTTGATTGTAAAGAATACGACCGGTGTGCACATTTACTAGATACTCGTGGTCGCGACGGTGACGGTAACGGCAGCAGCAGTAATAATAATACAGGTTCGACGTATGCACGGTACTTGCGGCTTTATGCCATGTATATCAGTGGAGAAAAGAAAAAAGAAGAAGAAGCAGAAGGTGTCATGTCACCAAAAGATAATACGAGTCCTAACCCCTACATTGCAGCAATTGTACGAGAATTAGACGCCACACCACGCCGGCACGACGACCCATTCTTACTTTATTTATACGGTATCACTCTTCGCCAGCAAAAAAACGAAAAAGAAGCAATCACCAAACTCATCAAATCCGTCACATTATTCCCATACAACTGGAGTGCATGGGAAGAACTTCTAGCATGTCTGCCGACACTTGATAAACTAAACAGCCTCATTCATCAACTACCTAACCATCTTATTTCCAAAATCTTCATAATCTACGCCCGACAAGAGTTTTTCCAGACTGATCAAGATACCCTCGATTCTCTCGACTCCATGCTTGAAATCATGCCCAACTTTTCATTCATCAAGGTACAAAAGGCGCTCATGTGTAACCATGCTCTCAACCACACTGAATCCGAGGAGATTTTTGACCAAGTCATTGAACAGGATCCACATCGACTAGAAGATATCGACGCGTATTCCAATATCCTCTACGTTATGGAACGAGGTCCCAAACTTGCATACCTGGCTCAACTAGCTAATAGCACCGACAAGTTCCGCGCCGAAACATGTTGTACTATTGCCAACTACTACAGTCTCAAATCCGAACATGAAAAAGCCATCATGTACTACCAACGTGCACTAACGCTCAACCGCAACTGTCTCAGCGCGTGGACTTTGATGGGCCATGAATACGTCGAATTGAAGAATACCCATGCTGCCATTGAGTC
This sequence comes from Blastobotrys niveus, assembly GCA_030558825.1. Lineage (NCBI taxonomy): Eukaryota > Fungi > Ascomycota > Dipodascomycetes > Dipodascales > Trichomonascaceae > Blastobotrys > Blastobotrys niveus. Next base: position 7,135 of record JAKTQM010000977.1, read on the forward strand.
TTACCGTCGCGCTATTGACGCGAATAAGCGCGACTACCGGGCGTGGTACGGGCTGGGTCAGGCGTACGAGGTACTAGAGATGCATTATTACTCGCTTCATTATTATCAACGCGCTACTGCGTTGAAACCGTATGATCCGCGAATGTGGCAGGCAATGGCTCATAGCTTTGATATGCTTGATCGGACTGATGAAGCAATCAAGGCGTATAAGCGTGCATTAAGGGTATCCAACATGGATCCGTTGGTGCTGCTCAAATTAGCACAGTTGCATGAAAAACTTAATGATTTGGATACAGCAGCGTCGTTCATGAAGTTGTGCCTGGCGGAGGAAGTGTCCGAGGGGGTTACTGAAGATACTTGTAAAGCTCGGTTATGGTTATCTAAATATGAAATGCGAAAGGGTAACTGGCTGCGGGCGTGTGAGTATGCAGAAGGGGTGACGAGAGGTACCCCAAATGATATGGATGAAGCACGAGCCATTGTCAGAGACACCAAAAGTCGCATGCAATCGCGAGCGGCTGCCGCTTAACTCAACGCCAAGCCCTTTTCTTTTCCCTCCCCTATTCTATCTTTATAGACAGAAGCCGTTATGCGATACGATGACTTGTGTCAGGTCCTAGACTAGTATTATTGTCGACATGAAATTTAATTATTCACTGCACCCTTAACATTTCTTCGCCCCTAGTTTATCTTGTCCACCCTTTTCCGTTCGTGCCGCACCAGGCCTGCTTAGCCCCACGCAGTTAGATTCTCCATAAACCTCCAAATCCCGTCGCCAGAGCAATTAACGGCTGATGAATAAACTCACACGTCATTGGCCAGTTTAATTGATTCTTATCTTTAAAATCCCCCCGGAGTTGATAACTCCGAAACCATTTCAGAAAAAAAGAAAGATAAAGGATGGATGGGAAAAATGATGAGACCATTTTTTTTTGCTTCTTGTGAGTGAAACGGCATCTGAGACCGCCGGGCTAAGACATATATCGGTGTATCGTTTTATAAACCAAAACACAACGACCCGAATGTACATCGTCATCGTTCAAGTATTACGAGGGGGTATTGATGTTGACTATTGACTATTGAGTGACAAGTTTGAGTTTCTGTCCTCTATAGGGCAAATTGGCGTGTCAAGACTCAAGCGGGTCCCTCGGGCTCCAGTGCGCATCGATATTGGTATTCATATTTCCGTCGCTCTGAATATTGGCACAGTATGTTGACAAGAGCTCCGAGATAACCCTCATGGAATGACGTGTCCCTAGATTGGCGGTATGCAATTCCGAGCCACTTTCCATGCTTTTTTAATTTTGACTGTACCGTTATAAGAAAGTGTGTCTCCTGAGGCAGGAGTCACAAGTGGTGCGGCGGTAGGCGGGAGGTCGGGGAAAACAAATTTCTCACCCGCAACATCCACACCCCAACCCACACATGTCATCATTAACTCGACTCCGCATAGCAGTACTCCAACTCAACCCCCGCATCGGCAATGTCACTGCCAACATAGACCGCGCCAACCGCATCCTCAACCAATTCACCAAACCTATCGACCTCCTCGTACTTCCAGAATTCGCATTCACCGGCTACAACTTTACCTCCGCCAAAGACCTCGAACCGTACCTCGAACCCACTGGCAATGGCGTATCCACTACCTGGGCCAAGGACGTATCCAAACGTCTACAATGCCATACCATCGTAGGGTATCCTGAAAAAGACGTGCAGAACAATAATACCGTCTACAACAGCGCCGCACTAACATCCCCCATGGGTGAAGTCATCCATAATTTCCGCAAGGCATTCCTTTACAATATTGACGAACAGTTTGGTGCCAAAGAAGGTCCTCGTGGATTCGAATGCATAACTGTACCATCACTCCATAACATCAAACTACAAGTCGGGATCTGCATGGATATTAACCCGTATAAATTCACGGCGCCGTTTGATGCATACGAATTTGCCACTGCGGCCAAGGATAACGGGGCTGATCTGGTAGTCGTGCCCATGTGCTGGACACACGGGCAAAGTCCATCATTGTTCCCAAAGGAGATGCAAGAAGAAAAAAAGGAAGAGTTGATGATGGAGATGGATCCGAATGAAGTGTCGCTTGATAGTGTCAATTATTGGTTGCAGCGGTCCATGCCGCTGTTTTCGGCCGGTAAGCGGGTATGCTTTGTAGCGGCTAATCGAATCGGGTGGGAAGATATGGTGTTGTACTCGGGAACGTCTAGTATGATCACGTTTAAAGGTACTCAGGAAGGCGAGTTGCGTGACAGGATCGAGTACCATGGGTCTTTAGCGCAAATGGAAGAAAGCATCCTTTATAATGATAATATTACTGTAGGCGTTTAAGCAAAGAATAAGAGACGAACTAAAAGTCGGCAAGTATATAATATCTGTAATATAATTAGTTATAAAGCGATATAATAGAATAAAAAAGTATAAAAAAAAATAGTAAGAAAGAAAGAAAAAAAAATCGTCAAATACGTTAGATAGAAAGATAAATTAGTTAGTTAGTTGTCGAGCTGCCGGCACCGCCACCAGCAGCAGTTCCGCTGGCTGGTCCTCCACTACCAGTACCACTTGCGCCACCGCCAGCATCAGAGTTGATGGAAATACCATTAGCCTCGCATACCCGCTTGAGCCGTTCAATCTCCTGCCATGCCTGATTCCACTCGGTTTTCAACGCCTTGTTCTGAGGAGACAACTCGGCCACTGCCTGCTCGGACAGGAGCTTACCTACCGTCCACTGCTTCATGTTCTTGGTTTCTGCATCCTTCAACCGCATGATATATTCATATGTCTTTTCGAGAATCTTACCTTTTTGTTTATCACAATCCGGTACAACCTCTTGAAGCCGGTTGATACCCTTATTGATGGTTTCTCGTCGCCGCCTTTCTACTTCCTTATGGCTATGTTTCCGTTGTTCTTGCCATGCTTGAGTTCCAGGTACTGGTTTGGCATTATCATGAGCATTCATTGCCACTTCAATCTTGTCGCTTGGTTTACCAATCAAGTGATTACCCGACGTATCATGTTGCTGCTGCTGCTGTTGCTGATGATGATGATGATGGTGATGATGCGCCATCCCGCCGGTGCTACTACTGCTGCCTGGTCCACCTGCAGCCTCATATTGTGCTCGATAGTTGGCTAGTGCATCTTGGGCTGTATTGGAATCCACCGATGTAACGCCAACGTCTTGATTCCCTTGCAAAATCCGGTCAACATGTTGTTGAACTTTTTCTGAAACTGCATTACGACCAGTAGTAGGCCCACCGTACAGTTGCGGGTCTGTTGTACTTTCATGGCCACCTCCATTGCCACTGCTACCATCACCGTTACTGTTGCTGCTGCTATTGTTATTGTTATTGCTGTTGTTATTACTTTCGTCGTCAACATCTTGTTTAAACCGTTTAATCGAAGACTGTTGGTTGCCATCCGTCGTTGATGACATGTGGTGAATGTCGTTACTTGACTCTTGATTATCTCTGTTACTACTCCCATCTACCTCGTCCATGTTGCGTTTATCTCCTACTGACGGAGCATCTATTGACGGTAATGGTGGTGGTTGTGACGGGTTTACCTGCATTTTTTTGTTTTGTTCCTATTAAAAAAACACCAAGCAATCAAAGTTAGTAAATTGAAACCATTGGACTTTTATCATCATCATGGATTTGGTTCTTATCGACGGTGGTTCTTCCAGTTTTTTTATATTTTCACGATCTTATCTTCACGTGATATCAACAAGATGGTAAGACCCTCCCCCTTCCCCCCAGACCAACTCCACAAAACAAAATTATAACTTACAAAAAAAAGAGAGACCAAGGCTTTGTTGAAGATACTCGGAGACGAGGAACGTATGGAAAAGAGATGTAAATAAAGATTGCGAAAGATAGAATGTCTGATCAAAGATACCGTATTAGCGGTGGTTGCACCCTTGTAATTTATTTGCAAAGAGGCTGATTAAGAAAAGGTGCAATGCGGTCTTTAGGATTTTCTGATCACGAGTTTTGCTGTTCAGGTGACCTGGACGCTTTATAAAAATGGGAGGGAGAAAGGAGAAGGGGGGGGGCGTGACTTTGGGAGAAAAGACGGGTAATTGGGAGGTTGGGTGGATCTGTGTGGGATGATTTGTACTTATGCTCGCGATACAACGACGCCCGTCACAACATGGAACTAACGGCTACTACGTTGGAAGAGCTTTTTGCTGCCAACAACAAAACTAGGCTTGAGGAACTAGTAAAAATTTGCCGCTGGTAAGACGCATTCGATTTCCTCGCAGAGTGTTGATTCCGGTTTTTGATCCAATTGGTTTTTCCCGGGGTTGGTAGGAC
>JAKTQM010000983.1:0-13548 GCA_030558825.1 Blastobotrys niveus
TAATCCGATTTCAGTTACATTGGATTTACCATCTCCATGTGCCTGCTAAATACGCTTGCTCTTTCTACTACTGTACTATTTACCGGATCTCTGCGGATGAATATGAATGAAAAGAGGAGGAGAATACGTTTTTTTTTTTACGATAGGCTTTGATCTGTGATTCGCTATTTTCGCCTGCATGTACAGTAGTGTATGTACAGGTGCAGAAACCACACGCACGTTGTCTTCCCCCCTCCTCCTTCTTCCTTCCTTTTCCCGCTTCTTTTATCCTTTGCCATGGATCCAAAGCCGTCTATTATTTTTTTTGCCCTTCTCGAATTTATCCAATGTGATCCCTGGAGCTTTTGGTACCTGGTGACGAAGCCCGCTCTTTCTTTTTTTGTTATATGCCAGGTTCCGATCTCAAGCAGAGAATTAAAAAAAAGCTTAACATGCAAGTAGCGTGCACGAGATCTGAAGCATAAACAATACAGTATACAATAGCCTCTATTGACATGGCGACGGCTGAAATAACTGAAGGGATGGATGGATAGATGTTTAGGCATGGATCTGGGATTGGATTCGGAGGGGTAGAATCCCAGCCCCTCTTTGACAACAAATCTCGCCACTGGAACCATGTCTCACCAGATACCAAGCATGAGCCAATTCTGTGCCTAAACCGTTCTCCCCCTGATAAGGCTACCAGTAATAGAACAAAACCGAGAAAAGAAAGAACGTGTGGATTTTTTTTTTTTTTTTTGGTAATCCAGGCATCTATTTAGCTGACCCGAATTAATTTTCGCATGAAGAAAACTGAAATTCAGTAGGACATTGCATGGTAGTTACAAGAAAAACGTAGCATTCTTGTCTAATGATTTAGAAAACTTTACTGAAGAATAACCTATTCTTAGTAATCAAAAACGGGCCAAGATGTCTCAGTCAATATACATGACGAATGTGTGTAAAATTATTCGGACTCCATATACAATAATAACAATAATTTTAGAATTCTTGTCAAAGACAATGTAGAAAGAGGACTCGTATGGAATTATAGTCTGATGAGTGGCGGCATAAGCTATAACAAGTAAGCGGCTGCTCGGGGCCGACCGACGTAGAGCTGAGCGCGTTTAGCGGTAAACCCGCCACACCATGCCCACGCTAGGCCCGCACATTCAAATCTCATCAAAAACGCGGTTTTCTTTACGCGTTTTTTTATCATTATCAGGCTCTTGCTTTCCCTTCTTTCTTTCTTCCCTCTATCTATCCAGTCTCCTTTTTTTAGCTCTTCACTTTTGACAATTAATTAATACTAACGACAATGAAAACATATTCAAAGAAACGCAAAACAGTGCCAAGTTCACCACCATTCTCATCAAGTCCACACACCCCATTATTCTCTTCATCTCCAAGCCGAATAAACGCTCTTCACGTCAGTAGTCCACCTTCGTCTCCTATCCGAGTGTCCACACCCAATGCACCAACTAGAAAACGCGTCAAAAAGGCAAAGATTGAAAAATCGCCACCTCCAAAGATGACCCAATTGCATCTTAATTTTGGCCGTGCTGACTGCTCAGATGGTCTTCCAGCGACAAAACGACGACAATGTACCGAATGTGGGATGTCTTATATGCCTATTGATACACGCGATGTTGATTTGCACCGGAAGTTTCATGCGAGAGCATTCGAAGGGCGTGAATGGAGCAAGAGCTACGGGAAATGTGTAATGACAATGCCTAATGGGGATAGTGTGTACCTCGTTGATCCGTCATCATCGGCTGCTGCTAAACGAGTTGTAGATGATATGATGGACCTGGTTAATACAGAGCTGGATGCTCCACGGGAGAATAGTGGGTGGAAAGATATGACGACAAGTAAAGGCGCGGCGTTTGTGTATGTGGTGGATACGAAACCTCGTCCGCGGGCAGTGGGGATCGTAGTAGTAGAGAAAGTAACAGAAGCGAGATGGATGCATGTGCAAAGTGGAGAGTTGTGTCAAAATGGGAAGGAAGAGGGAGAAGGAGAAGTGGAGGTTGTTCCGGTGTTGATGGGGGTGTCGCGGATATACACGGCTCGTAATTTCAGGAGGAAGGGTATCGCGTTGAAGTTGTTGGATGTAGCAAGGACGAGGTTTATTTATGGCGTTGAGATCAAAACGAGTCAGACAGCGTGGAGTCAGCCTAGTGAAAGTGGTGGTAAGGTTGCTGATATGTGGTGTGGTGTTTCTGACCCGGACGGCAGGAGAAAGGTCCTGGTTTACACGGAGTAGGGCAGTCTACTTTCTATTATTTATTTTTTATTTATTTACGATTCTTTATCGGCATGTAATTTTTGAATAGATTTGGTTTAATGATGGTAATTGTGGAAATGACCTGGAAAATTGCACGGCGTGACTATATGATCTTCGCTGGCATATCGATGTCGGACAACGGACAAAAAAATTATTTCACCAGACATCTGTCACAGCACACTTTCATATCAAATCATCAAGCTCTCTCTCATCAACAATCGAAAGGGTCTGCAAATATACATAAAAAATGCTAGCATGTCGCCGCTGTATATCCACAACTAGTCGCAGGTGCTTCACAACCACCATAGTACCCGCCTACAACAAAGACACCCCAACTTCATCCCCATCCTCTTCATCATCACAAGCAAAAGTACGCCGGATCCTCAACCAAATCTTTGAGCCAACAGCCAGTGGCCTTACAGCACGAGCAGCAGAACGATACCGAGCAGCATCACGTACACCGGCTACAGAAACCGCATCTCTACCACCACTAGAACAGTCACAGCAGCGGCACCAACACCAGCAACAACCGCCGCCACAACAACCGCCAGCTCTACAATATACACATCAAGAAGCTAAAATCCTTAGAGAACAAGCAGCACCGTTATTGGAAAAGTTCCCACACGCCACAAGTACATTATACTGGTACACTTTCCAGTTATCTCTCCATAAGACGGATTTCGAGCGGTTACTAGGACCACACCCGGATATTCATCCAGCACTAACAAATTTTGAAGTTATCCGTAGCCGCGACCCATTGAGTCTATCTCCTTGGGCTGGCCATTACCTCAAGTTCCCTACAGTCGAAGCGGCGGTATGGTTCTACCAAGAGACACTAGGTACAGAGTTATGTGGGTTACAAACGCGGTTTGAGTTTGTTAATGCCAAGAACAGTAAAGGTTTGAATAGTCAGGTTTTGAACAAGGCGCCTCATATACCAAGAGATCATTGTGCGTTGATCTGGGGGTTGAAACCAGATTATAAACAGACGGCGGTGTTACGGGCGTTGTATGATTATGATTTTGTGGAAGATGATAATTTGGCAGTGGAGAGATTGCCGTCGTTGAATGTGTTGTATGGCGGGGGCGCAATGTTTTTACGGTTTACTAATAATAGTGAGCCAAAGAGACTAGTGAGGGAGTTTCATGGGTTACCATTTCCGCATAATGGTGAGGATATGCCAGTGATTGTCGAGCCATTATATTAAGCGGGCCAAGGCGAGCCCTTTTATGTACCATAGTAGTAGAAACGCGAACGAAATAGTGTTCGTTTGGACAACCTACGGTCAAAGAATTATGTTATGCCAGTCGCCTCCCATGCGGCTTGGGCGTTAATAATAAATTCAAGAAATAAATTACTTATTTTATATACAATACATTACAAGCAGGTCATGCCAATTCTAGCAACGTCAACTTCTCAAATACATAATTTCTCATCGTCACCGCAGCAATACCCCAAGCCACATCACTAACCCACTCCTCGTTATACTCTAGCAACTGATCCTTGACGCTCTTGACAAACGCTTCCGCTTCCACACTCCACTCGACTTCCTGCGAAAAGCCATCAACCACCATCAGCAGCGCCTGCTGTGGCGCCACTGTGACCTGACTATCTTGCACCGGGAAAACCAGGTCATTGAAGTTGCCTAGTATTTCGTTTCCTAGAAGCTTTACAGCACAATGGCGGTAGAATGGTTTCACCAGTACAAGGTACCGTAGTACAAGTTCGCCCACGACCCACGGGACAGCCTTCTGCTGGATATACATTTGCCCATTCTGCACACGTATATCACTTCGTGTTAGTTTAAATATATCACCCAGACGGGTCGGTATCGCCAGTCGTAACGCTGCGACAACTACACAAGTCACGTAATCCATTTGCGACAGGTACCATTCCAAAGCTCGTGGTTTGCCGGGGAAGAAGGAGGCGTCGATTTGAGAGTAGAATCCACCCATATCTTGGTCGCTGGTATCGGTGGCGTACTTCTCCTGTGCACTGTTCAAAGCTGCTTGGAGCATTGCACCACTGTTCTTCATTACCGGATTGAGTAGGTGGCTGGTGGATGTATGCGATGGGATGTTGAGTAGCATGTAGTTTGATAATTGAAACACTGCAGCATCTACAACCACAGCGCACCAATGCATGAATGAAATGAGAAGTTTCACTTCGCTTGAGGTGATGTCGGAGCTATCGACTGGCTCAGGTTCAGCATGATGGTGGTCAGTTGCAGCTTGTTGACCGTTTGCAACATTTGACTCGAGTATCGGCTCACTTGTTCGTGGCTCATCATCCAATTCAACTTCCCGTATGCTATCGTAATCACTCTCTTCTTTATTATTATCTTGTAGCTGTGGCACCTCCATATCCATCTCCATCCCCATATCCATATCCATCTCCACCTCATCCGAGTCGTCATCGTCTTCCGACTCTTTTGCTGGCAGGTCTGCTGCACCATTTTCTTCGGTCTTGCTATTTTGACGAACACTTCTAGTCTTCGGTTCCTCCTCTACCTCTTTGACAACAGTGTACGTGACCAGCCGTTTGCGACGCGGTGGCGAAGGTTCTGGCGATGTCATTTCTGATGAATCAGAGGAATATGTTGGCGATTCAATCTCATAATACCTTGGTCGCTTCAAATCCCGATCTTTTACTATTCTTGTACTTCTTCTGACACCAGAAAACAACCAGTCGTTAACGTCCAGCACTGGTTGATTCTGCTGCCCAGAAGAAGCATTGGATTTCGTTCGCTGTCTCTTTTCTGCTTTGGATGCTGTGCGTGTTTTTCTGCGCGATGCTATTCGTTTTGTTAATGCAATATTTTCCTCTTCATCTTCATCCTCTTCCTCTTCCTCTTCTTCTTCTTCGTCCATGTCGTCGTAGTCGCTACTATCGCTCTTCTCATCTTCTATAGTCATCTGTTTCGTAGCTTTTTTCTGCTTGGACATTGTGGTGCTGTCGCTGGCCTTCTGTTCGACCAAAGTGCTGGTAATTATCGTACTGATTCGATCATCCAGTTTCGCCTCATCATAGTCGCTAAGAACCAGCTCGTCGTTATCGTTGTCATGGTGATCAATCCCGCCTTGCTCCACCTTGCTGCTACTGACTTTAACCGTGGCTTTACTGATGCTTTCCACAACCTTGTCCTTATGACCATCTTCTTCCTCCTCTTCTTTCTGCTGCTTCTTGTTTCCTTTTCCGTTGCTAGTGACACTGCCATTACCGTTTCCGTTCATCTGTACGGTGCTAACACTATTATCGCTATGCTTTTCGGGAACCGCTCGTTCTTGCTTTTGTTTTTGCGTTGGTTTTTGCTCTTCGATAACCGAAATTGGCCCCAGATACTCAATGGCAGGTCTTAATAACCCGTCACGCCCCAATAAATGATACAAATAAACCGGCACAAAACTATCCAAACTGCCTCCTGACATCGCTTTCGTCCCCGTCCAAATCAAAACTCGACAGATATAAACAAGCGACGTTAGTGCGCTGGCAATCGTCTCTTCAGACTTCCATGAGCTGAATATGCGTGTTGATGCTAATGCTAGTAAATGATAAATAGGTTTGAAATGATCTCCTCTGCAGTCTGAGCTGACTACAAGAATGATCAGTTTCCACAATGTCGATAATGCTCGCTCCATGGTTTTGTCAGACTCGCCAAACCGCATATTACCGGTTTTTAAACTACTGATCCGTCGTTTCAACTCTGCGCAGTCACAGCTATTCGTTTGACTCTCGAACCGTTTCGGCACCTCACATGGATTAAACCCCGTTTCACCCTTGGGCACTGAGATACCCTTATCGTCGTCGTTATCATTATCGTCAAAATCTTCGTCACTATCTTCGTCATCACTATTAATATCATCGCTTGCCTGGATGAATTCCGCGACTACGGCCCGTTGGTCAGCTGAAAACATGGACTGCATTTCCGGCAAGCACATTATACACACCATCTCAGCAAATAAATCGCGCGTTTCTATAAACTTTGTTTCGGATAGCGCAGCCAACTTCAATCCACTATTGCCGCCTGGTAACGTGAAGGACCTATTGAACAGTTTCTCTGCCACTGTTGCGACTTTGATAACCCAATTGGCATCCGGTGAAGGACATGTATTATGGATATTCAAGAAATAATCCTTCACACCAAATCGATGCACTACTACTGGTGATGGGCTAGCTTCTGGCGGAGTTTTTACCGGAATCGGCTGCTGATGCTGGTAGACGCGCTGTTGTGGCTGTTGGACATGTTGAGGTGGTTGTGGTGGTTGGCGTTGCTGGCGCTGCTGCGGCTGTTGCTGAATCTGCTGAGGTTGTGCAAGAACCGGACTAGTAGGAGGTCGATGAGTCTGGAAAACTCCTAGTCTGAAATTCTCTAATCCTTCTAAAGCATTATGATCATCTTCTTGGACATGCTTTTTAACTTGTTCTAAGCTGGCTTGTAAACTACACATGGGGCAGCGGTACACGCCCGGTTGATTCGTTGCCTCCTCTATAGCCACCAGTTGGTTGGATTTGAATCCTCGAAAAGGATACCCTACAAATGCCCAGGTCACATTGTCAACTGGAGTTTTAGTCATTTTCCTCTTCTTCTTGGAGCATTCCTGTGAAATCTCATTCCATGCCTAAAAGTAATCCCATTAGAGGTGGAGATGAATTTTTTTTTTTTTTTTGTATTTGTGTATTATTTTACAGGCACAATTAAATTTTTTGGGACCACTACTGAACAACATGAAAGATATAATTTTATTTCACTTGCTTTGCAACAAACTGAATAGAAGTATTTAAAATGGTAGATGATGACTTCATACCAGCCATAAGCGGGATACTTTGACATCCTATATCCAATTTAGGCTTTTCAGTAGTCGGGCCAAAATCTACAAACGAAATACCCTCTTGCAACGCGATTTTTATACAATGTTGCATCATGACGAAATACGCCTTGTAAGTACGAGCAAGTTCATGATCTAAACCTTGCAAATCTGAGGTTAGGGTATCGCCCAGCCGGAACAATACACATGAAGCGATAGGTTTCCCATCAACTTTGAGGAATAGTAACGTTCGGAACCGATCTTTATTAACTGACTCGTCACCAAAGTTCTTGAGCATATCGACATTCGGAGTCGCTAGAACTGCAGTATGGCCCTCACCAGTTCGTTTCTCGGCAATTTTATGCCACAGCCGCATCACCTCGCTGCATTCTTCGTCGGTGAAATCGCTACTTTCAACAATCTCGCCATTGGCTCTGGTAAATGCCGTGTCTTGATTTCGATACTTGATTGCTTTCAAGTACTCTTGTAAAGTCTTTGACTTGTATGGTCGCAAATCAACAATGTGAGACGGAGGTAACGGTGTAGGTGTCCACCCTGACGGAGTGATTGCTCGTTCAGACGCATCCTTGGCGTATCGTGGGTCCATCATGACGACGCATTTTTTATCCTTGGGGAGCGTCTTGTTCCATTCTGTAATGGCTCGAAGAATTGCCGCGCTACGAGCTACAGGACGTTTGGTCTTGTTACAGTAGAATGTAGACTGTCGGAACGGCCAGTGAAACCCTAGAATCCCGAGCCGGACCACTAATGGCTGGAAAAGCTTGCTCTTACTGCCCAGAGTGCTAGTTAACATGCGGCCGAATTTTCCAGAAATAGTAGACGTCAAGTCGTAATCTTCAATTCGTGTTAGTAATACCAATGCTTCTGTAGACATTAACTTTGCATTGAATTTGATTTCTTCTTGCAATTCTTGCTGAGATTGCGGGTTTTCCAACGGGAATTGTACCGTGTTTTGCTTCCCACCTATTTTATTCTTCTTGGCTTGCTTCTTTTGTAATCGCTTCAATTGGTTCTTGGACATTTCGGGCTGCTGGCTATGCTGTTGCGATTGAGTTGTAGTGGCAAATGATTTTATACTTTTCATATCAAGTTGCATCTCTGCTTCATTTGGCAGTACTTTTTCTTGATCCAAATATCGCCATGCTAGCGTCTCGTCATAAGACTTGGCCAATGGACGCTTACTAAACGGGAAATTTGGGATCTGATCATACTTATTCTTCTCTGGCTTGAATATCCGTAATACCACGCATGACATCCCGGGGACTTTTGCTCTGGCATATGCCTTCATGAGTGATATCGCTTCTTTACCACTAGGTGCACCAACATACTGCTTTCCAAAATGGTCAATCAGACTAGCAAACGCCCCGCACTGTGCCTCAGTCCATTCTGTCAAATCAATCTCTTCCACTGCTAGATGCGATGGCGGGCGCTTTTGTGTACGTTTGGCGGCAAATATATGCGCCACATGCAGTACCATTGCTGCTGCTGCCATTGCTGGGTTGGCGTTGAAAAATGCCCAATGTGTCACATCAGTGTAATCCTGGTTGGAAATGCAGTAAAGAGATATAACAAAGTATGCAAAGTTGACAAAAATGCTGAGGATAGTAACAACAATGTACCATTGGATAAATCGCGTTACTACCTGACTCAGTCGGTCTTCTTCTGCAATTGCTAATGCAATGACAATGCCGATCATGCCGACGCCTACCACGACGCTGCCAGTATGCTCGAATAACTGGCAAAACCGCAGACTTTGGGCGTCCAAGATGGGTTCTTGTACTGCTTTGAAATTGATCACGATCGTAATGGTACCAACTACAAACTCCAATGCTGCACATAACAAGAGAATCGACCGACCGGCTCGAGGAGCCGGCCACATGCTTTGCTCACAAAGCAATACACATAACACAGCGCAAGTGACGATACATATGGAATCAATAACGGCTATTGTCGATTCGACAAACTGGATATCTCTGTTAATATCCTTGCTCTTGACATCGAGTCCCGTCCAGCTAGGCGAGACTTGTTCGGAGGCGAGTTGTGCAATTGTCACCGCCAGGGCGCATATCATGAGCAACAAAACAATCTGAGAGATCAAAGTCCGTAACCGGATCGGCTTCTGTGAAATCTTTTCATATGTCCCCTTTTTGATGAGTTCAGCGTCGATGAAAAGCCAACCGATCATGATTATGGTCGTTGATATCCCTTGTACCGCCGCACCATAGACAATGCCAACATATTCGATATGCAATGCCAAGGATGTCATGCAGAAGCTGAAATAAATCAGTCCTGCTACTAGAGTAGCAAGCGTCAGCCTTCCCTTTGGACCGGCTGTTAGCCTTTTAAATGCTTGCAACATAACGGGCGATTGTGTCGCAATAAAGGTGACAATAAAAGAAAAAAGTGAAAGGGAAGAGGGTTTTAAAAACTAGTGAGGCTGTTGTTAAGCATCGAAGCGGCTTAGTTTTGCTTAGCCCCCAAAGCAAAGCTCGGGAGCGGAACGGGAAGCGGAAGGCGCGGCTGCCATCCCACTACCCTTTTTTATGCGTCAAATGTCTTAGCAAATGAACTGTCGAGTCACTGGGGGAATGCATAAAAGCCGGCTGCCATGGAGACGGAGATGTACTATTTTTATAATGTATGTATCCAATTGGACTAAGGATTTTGACGTTTCCTGCTACTAACATCTCGGTTAAATTTGCCCATTCTATATAAAAGCATGGGATGACTACACTTTGCTAGAGATATAGCCGCAATCTGCTTGTTACGCGTTTACGCCGCAATTAAATTCCAGCAGGTATTCATTTGGCCAAGTACTATTGCAAAACATGTGGGGATGGCGGTCATAGTACTGACGTTGTGGCGAAATTTGGTTGCGTGTGTATACACCTGAGCTTGCGTATAATGGCACAAATATAATGCAGATGGAGTAACCATAGAGATAGAAGGAGAGGATCCGGCAGCATGGAGATTGTTGTAGGAATCGCTTCTAACCTTACGTAGGTCCCATAGTGAGGCGCCTACTTCAACATATCGAGAGCACACAAGCGTTCTATCGTGTGAATGGCCGTTCTAGGCTTATTCAGCATCCCGCGCGTCCTGATGAACCCAGATGATAGATTATAGCATATGGTGGTGGACATCGCGTAGCAACTGAGACGGAACTAGATACAGTATTGAACTTCTAATATGACGGATCAACATCCATCACTATACTACATCGTGGTTTCACCCATGATCCTCCTGGATAAGCGTGTGAACAATTCTGTCCATAAGAAACTCATCCCCGTTTTAACGTACATCTGATGTTTAACGTCAAGTACTCACCTTACTCTTGTTGACCTAACCCTAGGACTTACACATTACCGTTAACTGTACACCATCAACCCCATTGAAAGAAACTTCGTTTAGACACAACTTGCGACTGTGGGTTCTTGTACTTGTACTAGCTCATTCTCTCTATACCCGCATTGGCTCGTATCAAAATGTGGCTCCACCGTTTGCCTTGTTTCTCAAAATGAAGGAGGGGTCTTAATCAACATGAACGTATAGACATCAAATTCGAGGTAATATGGCCGGTTTTGACGGATCGATCCTTTTTACAAGCTCGGATAATTCAGGCATTGAACCAGCCCTTTTTTTCGGTGCGGCCCACGCCTTGCAAAAACACCCCCCTCTGCTATCGGTATCGAACCCTACCACTGGTATGCAGCATCATGTGCACAGAATACTTCGCCGACGTGCCCCCCTTTCTACTATCATAAATAAACGGTGGGGATACCTGGTGCATGAGGCATTAATGTTGCCCGTTCGTACCGCCAGTAATCCTTTCGAAATTGAGGGACAAATGAAAGAGAACCCATTTGACCGCAAGATCGCAATGGAGGGATGCAGAACTGTATTTTTGCCCGTTTTCAAAAAATTTGAAAAAAAAAAGAACGAATGCAGATTGCTCCTTAATCCCGAGAGAATACGGAAGAATGGATAGAGAGATTGTGTACGCAAGAGAAGTTCCTATGTCGCGTGAACTATTGAAACCTAGATAAGTACTGATAAAATGTAGATAGTAGATAGATCGAGAAGTTCCGCTGATAGTGATAGTATGCACCTTATCCATCGATCACTTTTTCTGGCTTCTTATCAGTGTGCTTCCATATGCAACGTTCGAAGATATCCGTTCAATACACTTGGTACACGTTTTGCCAACCTGCTGGGGTACAGTATTCTATTTTTACCATTTACTTGGCTGTACGGATCTCATCCGCCTGTAAATTGTGCATATCCTCCACATTCAAACAACTCATGAGATGCCATTCTTTTTTTCTTTTTTAATACAATCAAATAAAGATCGTCTTTTACAAGAAACAAAAAGGGAGAGATAGAAGGAGGCGGGGGACGATCGATCAGCTTGAAAAACAATCGATGAATGTCTCAGACGGGCAAGCCCCACCACACGACAACGCGACCCAGTCGGATGACAAAGGGGGGCACCCCATTCCAACATGACAATCTTTAACGACTCATTTTAGTCTCTTATTCACCCACAACGTGAAAACCAACTAGAATAGAACAACCTAAAATATATAATACCTACCTTATCGTGTACATGAATTTGTTGTAAATTTGTACCATTTTTATGTGAGTTAGCCGTCAAATGGCATATCGGGTTGCCCGTCTGCATGCCGCCACCAAACCCAACCCGCCCCCCTCGAGATACCGCACCTGTACGTGGGGCTCGTTGAGGCTGATCAGGGCAGAGGAACAAAAATATAGAAGATCCTTGTGGAGATTTTTAACAGAAACGGGCATACAACCGACGACGGAGCCTGGCTCGATGCAGTTTGTTTGAGACAATACTTTATTTTTTTATCTGGTGAGAGCCCCTCTTGTCCTCTAAATCTCTGCGTGGTTTTCTACTGAATTTGGCCATAACCTCTCTTTTCTTTATTCTTCATTTATGCTATGGTATATACTATTTGTTCAGTTTCTTTTTGAACATAATGCCCCGCTATCTAATCTCCTGTGCTTCCCCACCACCTCTGATTTATCAAGTGTGACTGATAATTGATTTTTAATTTCTTGTCGAAAAAAAGAACTACCTCCGTTGCCCGTTGTTGACATTGTCCCCGGCTTTGTCGTCCACATGTTGTAACCATCAAAAAAACAAACAAGACCGCCTCCCTCCAGAGCCCAGATATAAACTATATAAATGAATCAAAATCATGCACCTTCAAATTGAATTAACAAGTATCCTATCTTCTTCTTTTTTTCACTTTATCATTTACTTATCTTCACACTCCTAACTATATTCTCTATAATGACGGACAATCACTGCGTTCCAGCTTCTTGGTACACGTCTGAGAAAGTGTTTGACCTCGAAATGAGATCGGTGTTCCACAAGGCTTGGATCTTCACCACACACGCGTCTCGGTTCAAGAACCCAGGCGACTACTTCACATACTCTGTCGGTGGGGTTGATTTCATCCTTATCAAGAACCACACTGGCGAGATCAGCGGATACCACAATGTGTGCGGCTTGAAGCAGGAGACCAAATATACCACCGAAATCCGTGGCAACACTCCATTTTACTGGAGCAATAACCTGCCAAATAACATCCAAAGCACTACTGAATTCAACTCTTCTGCAGCACTCAAGATGGTACAGAATGATCAATACAAGATTCGTACAAGAACCACTGACCAGGGGCTTGTTTACGTTAACTTTGACTCCAGCGAGGAAGGTCCTATGGCATTTGAACAATGGTACGATTCAATGGAAAAGACCATGAGACAATTTGACTTTTCACAATACGAATATCACCAGAGCTACACGCTCGATGGGAGATTCAACTGGAAGACGTTGGTCGACGGGTATCAGGAATGCTACCATTGTCCAACCGCCCATCCAGGTCTTTCCAAGGCATTTGCATTACCAACATACAGAGTGGTACCACGAACCGGATGGTGCCAACACTTTGCAAAATCAAAGAAACCAGAAGAAATCAAGGGCAGAGATGCACCAAGCGCTGAAATTGCCGAATTTGACGGGTTGTGGATGTACATGTTCCCTGCCAACGGCGTCAATTGTTACTCACCTGCATGGTACTCTTTGCGAGTGCTACCAGTGACACCAACTCGAACCGTGTTACTATATGATATTTACAGAAAGAAGGGTGACCCAAGCAAAGTGGCAGAATTTGTTGACTTTATGCAGCAGCTGAATATTGAAGACTTTTACTTGTGTGAAGACGCACAAAAGAACTTGGATATTGGTGTCTATTCTACGGGCCCACTACATCCAGAACGAGAAAATGGTGTCTTGTTCTACCAGCAGGCGGTGGTAGATATGGCATTAAGACACTTGACTAAAGAAAAGGCTGCAGGGCAAGTCATTGCTCCTGCTTATGTTGGTGTTCCTCCACCTACCCCGGCTGTTGTTGATGAAAACAAGGCTTT
>JAKTQM010000986.1:0-12703 GCA_030558825.1 Blastobotrys niveus
ACCTCTACTAAGAGGCAGAAGAAGAGAAAGAAAAAAAATATTATTAAAGTGGCCGGCATCGAAGGATCGATACATAAAAAAATGATAAAAAATGAAATAAAAAACAACTTCGGATCAATTCTTCGGCAAAATAACAAAACTCTTCGGAGCAACATCTTCGGATCAAAAACTTCGGACAAAAAGAAAGCGCCATCAACGACACGCCAAAACTCCATGCTACCAAAAGGCAACATCAATTCTGCACAAAAGCACAGACACCAAGAATAACAACAACAAAAAAAGAATGTGGACTATGAAGGGTGATCCTTCGATGCCGGCCAAGGCTAGTCCTAGAGTATAAACAAAGTACAAACAAAAAAGAAAGAAAAAAAAAAAGAGAAAAAAGAAATCAAGAAAGAGAAAAAACAAACCAGGAGATAACACCAAATGAAGAAGATGGACAACTTCATTCAGCAAAAAATAACATCGAAACAACAAAGACTAAAGTAAAAAACCAATCAGTTAGTAAACAAGCTTTCTTATCGGCCCACGGTTTCCCCTGAATGCTTACCTAACACCCGAGACAATCCCTGCCCCACCGCTCAACCTTATCCCACCAATGCAAGAACCCAAGAAAGAAGATAGCCATGACATGACATGAAGAAACTAGACCAGCACCAGCAGAACTTCCAGCCCAACAATTACCATCATCCACCCGAAGATCACGCAAAATCTGGTGGGCAGCAGACCCGCAGTGATACAACAAGTTTCAACACAGTACATTGAGAACCTTCAGAACCACCAACACCAACCATGTTCCTCAAAGAAAGATAGCATGAAGATAGACCAGCACTAGCAGAACTTCCAGCTCATGGATAACCATCATCCACCCGAAGACCACGCAAGCTTGGTGGGCAGCAAACCTGCAGTGATACAACGAGTTTCAACACAGTTATCGAGAACCTTCAGAACCACCAACACCAGCCGCCGATAAACAAATATAAAAAAGAGAAGAAAACATGTATTATAAAGTATGAGAAAAAATAAGCGCGTGAAAAAGTAAGTAAACAAGAAAAGTAAACAAACAAAAGACAGAAAAAGTGAAAGTCAAGAAGAAAGAAATTTTTGGACGACGGGGAAACCGTGGCCCTTTTATAGTTTTTTTTTGCCAGTGAGCGCGACCAAGCAGTAATTGCGTGATTAGCGGGCAACAGAAAGTAAACAAACCAATTAGGAAAAGGGTAAACAATAGATGGAGCGTTTATGGACCGCTTGACTTCGAATTCGGCTCATAAATGACATGCTTCCCCTAAAGACACAGCAAGACATCCACAGGAAACGCTGTTGAACGAGCTATTTTATGATGCCCATCAAGTGCCATTTTAAGTGCTTTCAAATAATGAAAACGGGGGCTAAAGATGATGGATTGTATCTATAGGTGTCTTGCCTAAACAACAAGACAAATCAATAAACCTCCCATCCATTTACAACGTCTAAATAGTAATGAACGACGCTACCTAAACTTCAAGAAGCTTGATAACAATGTACTTTGGCATGTTGGCCCCATTAGTACCAGGGAACTGGAGTGCAGCTCATTGCCGATCATTTAATATAAAATATGCATGTATTAACGATAAATGAACGTGTCAAAAACCAGTTCAAACAGAGTCTGCTTCTTTGGCTGCCTAATAAATAAACAACGATTTTCCAATTACGCATATAAAAAGCAAACAAAATATTACCTGCGTCAACAAACAAGGTTAAATCTCCAGATCAACGCCGATATTCTCCACAAAAGATGTAGAGAGAAGCACACGGAAAACAAGTACAACATTCGTATTGATTCCTAGCAAACCTCATGCAGTTGACCAAAGATGAATATATTTGCATAATTACATATGGTATATCATTTATAACGTATAACAGTAGCACTAGCCGGCTAATATGAACCCGCTAATAGGGGCGGAATATGATGCCAAAAGTATTGCTAACTGTGAGTGCTTATACGTAATAGCTATATTATGTAAATAGATGGCTCGTCAGTCAACAAACCGACGGCAGGAAACCCTGCCGAAGCAGCAATAGCAGGCAAGAACCGCCATCCATAGACTACGTCTGCAAACCAAGCTTGTATAACCAGGGAAACAACACGAAGTCCTGACCAAAACAGTCTACCCAATTCTCGCCACGTTGCTAGGGTTTTATGTCGAGTTTATCAAGGTAGCACCATATAATCCGTTCGATCTCCTTGGGTAGTCGCTCCATGGTTGGTGTCGCTGACTTCTTTGACAGAGAGCCAAAAAAAAAGAGGGAGGGGGGTCTGTTCTTATGAGGTGTTTTACGATAAGCCGCATGCAAGGGCCAAACTGCATCAAGAATGTTTCAAGAGCTGGAAAAGACAGTGGGATATAACATTAAAGTTTGTATTTGACTTCATCTCGAGAGATATTGCAACTAGTCTACGAGTACCAAATTGCTGGCATTTTGTTGACAAGATGGCACATCAGATTCATGGAATCCCGAAAGAAGTTATGTTACGTACGTTTTTACGCTGCAATGTTAACAGGTGTGTTTTACAACGGCGAACCGTTTACTGACCCGTTTTGGATCGACTTGCGTTTTCAAGTAATCAAAACTAAGATAAATTCTCAATTATACTATATCATTACAAAGTAAATGTAGCCTTTTGCTCAAGCTTTCTAGAGCTAGACCCGACATACACGGTATATTCACCTCTTGGCACAACCCATTGTTGACTTTCAACATCCCACACGGTCAAATCCCGTACTCGGATATCAAACTGCAACTGACCTGGTTGACCACTGGCCAAATGCATCTTCTCAAACCCTCGCAATTGCTTCTTTGGGGTAGGATACTTGCAATCTGGATAACCAATATACAACTGAGCAACATAGTCACCGGCATAAGGACCGTTATTCCACATTTGAACAGTGGCTCGGTAAGCAATGTCCCATAGAGCACGGTTACCACCGCTATAACCACCGGCTGGAGATGGCACCTTTGGTTGAGTGTTGCTATACCCATCTGGGTACGGGTACTTGGTACCGTTGGTCTTCACATCCGAGGTACTGTTGAGGTACGGGTACAAGAACCCTCGAACACGATGCTTCTTGATTTCGTCTGGGAACAACATTTCTTCTGGGCTTGGCACCTTGCTACCTAGATCATAATCTGGATGCAATGCTGGAGGCTGTGGCAATCGTTCTTTTGGTGGATGGACTGGTTGCAAGTGCAAGTTGTTGAACGAGAAAGAAGAGTACGACAACCCATACCCGAATTCGAATCGTGGTTCAATATCCTTGTGGTCAAAATATCGGTAGTCGATATAGAGATCAGCTTCAATGGACTTGTCATCTTGTGGGAACCCGTTCTTGGCGTATCGAGTAGTCTTGACAATTGGCAAATAGTCCTTTGGATCCTTGGCAATAGTGAATGGCAATCGACCGGATGGATTGTAGTCACCAAACAACACAGACTTGATGGCTCGGCCAGCTTCTTGGCCGGCTGGTGGGGTCATCAACACGGCAGTACAGTTTGGATGGTTGATGAATCGTTCCAAGTCGACTGGACCCACAGTGGAGATGACAATGACATTGTTCTTGTTCACCTTGAGAGCCTGTTCAATGACTTGATCAGCACCATGCCAGAGGGTATCATTCTTTCGGTCACCTTCGTTACCATCAACAGTAATGTATCCTTCACCCGAATCAGTGAGACCAAAAATAAGGTTGAGGTCAGAAACTTGAGCAGCAGAAATCATTTCAGGAGTGGCAGAAGCGTCCCAGTTGTAATTGACAGCAGCGCCAGCATCGATCAATTCCTGGTTCAAAGCATCAAATGGGGAGATGAAAGTTTGGAAAGTGACTTGACCAGAGCCCCAGCCGCCGCCCAAGGCGCCATTAGAGCCACCACCATCTGGAGCACCGCCGTTTGGACCCTTACCTGGTCGTGCAGCAACACCCAAAATAGATACACGTTTTGGCAAGTGCTCTCGTTGCAATGGCAACGTTCGGTTCTTGTTCTTCAACAAGGTGATTGCTTCCAAGGCAACTTGGTATGCAAGGTCCCGATGTTGCTTGGTTCGAGCGTCAACATGATAATTCACCTTCTTGATTGGACCTTCCTTCACGGCAGAGAATTCATGGTCATAATCCAACTTTGTCCAGGACGAAAAGTTTGGCCCAGACTTTCGCTTTTCACGCATCTTGTCGACACCAACCTTGTAGTAGGCGGCCATGATTCGGGTAGCCATGTCGTCGACTCGGTCGATTGGAAGAGACCCGTTAAGAACAGAAACAGTCATGTTCCACCCCCAATGAGATGTACCGAGTGGGATCGATAGACCACCGCCTGGTGCATTCATGTCAAGACCACTAATAGCAGAATTGATACCACTTCGAGTAGCTTCCCAATCCGACATGACAAACCCTTGGAACCCCATTTCGTCCTTCAAGACACCATTCAAAAGCTTGGAATTTTCACACCCATAACTGTTGTTGATCAAGTTATACGAACACATGATACTGCCAAGACCGGCGTTGATCATGTCAGCAAATGGCCAAGCATAAACTTCGTGCAATGCTCGGTCATTGACATTCGAGCTGATGGTATTACGGTCAAATTCTTGTTCATTCATCAACCAATGCTTTGCAGTGGCAATGACACCTTGGCTCTGCAGACCCTTGACTGTCTCTGCCGACGCGATACCTTGCAAGTATGGGTCAGACCCGAAACCTTCCCAGTTTCGACCGCCCAATGCTCTGCTACCAAGTGGGCCAACTGCTGGACCCAAAACCACATCAGAACCCTTGACTACATGTTCCTCAGCCATAGCCACACCTCTATCATGCATCAACTTTTTGTTGAACGATGCACCAACTGCCATGGCACTGCCCTGCGCAGTGATCAAATCTGCAAATCGCACACCGATTGGACCATCTTGCAAACACAATGATGGGAAATCGTGTCTTGGCAAACTACCAGTATTACCAACACATAGATCCATCATCCAACCTGTATTCGTCGTCAAGTTCACCCTAATTTATAAAACCAACCGTTAGCACCCTTTTCCAAAACATTAACTCTCTCGATCATCCTAAAAAAACTTACTTTTCGGCTAGTGTCAATTGACCAACAAATTTTCTTGCTCGGTCGTACGCTTCGGACCATCCTTCATCTTGCGTTCGTCCACCATGGACACCAGG
This sequence comes from Blastobotrys niveus, assembly GCA_030558825.1. Classification (NCBI taxonomy): domain Eukaryota; kingdom Fungi; phylum Ascomycota; class Dipodascomycetes; order Dipodascales; family Trichomonascaceae; genus Blastobotrys; species Blastobotrys niveus. The sequence continues at coordinate 5,205 of JAKTQM010000986.1, forward strand.
GTATACAGGCGGCGAAAAGGCCAAGTCGGTGGTGGGTTGACCAGTTTGATTCTGAGCCGCACTTTCCGTACCGCCCAATACCGCCGCTAAAAATAACGTAGCAGAAGAGAAACGCATAGTTCCAAGATCTATTAAGCTTTAGCTTTTATGCTCTCTGCTTTTGCTTCTGTTTCTTGTCGAATGTAAAGGGTATTCTAAAAAAAGACCAAAAAAAAAAAGACTCCAATTAAACAGCTGTTTTCGATCGCGATTTCAAAAAAAAGGAGTCGAGGATATTCAAAAAAAAAAAAAAAAATATACACGCTTTGCTGTGTAAAGTTATCTTCTTTAAAAGAAAATTATAACAATAATAGCAAACGTTTCAGGAGAAGAGAATGCAAGGAAGCAAAGTATATATAAAAAAGGGGAAAATAGAAGAGACAATAAAGAAAGGGTGCATTTTGTATTCCTTTTATAACCTTTTGTTACAATGTCATTGCCTCTTCAATGTCATTGCCGATAACCCTTGGCAGATAGTTCGATTTATGCATGGCTTTCCTTCCCCCAAACCTTCCTTATTCCGCTCCAAAGACCGAAAAAAAAGGTTGAATCATGTCATCCAAAAAGTAGAATATGCTAAACTAGATATTTCCCGCTAGTATATTTCTACATATTTCTCTCCGAAACCTACCCATTCTTGATAAGTTTATTCATTTTTATTTATCCTTTATTACTGTTTATTTTTCCTGGTGGCCTGTTCCAATTGAATTCTCGTTTGTTTATTTCTTTTTTATTTCTTATACAGTAACCAAACCCGCAATTGTTTTTTTGGCTGATTTGAAACAGCTGAGCAGGTAGGCAGGCACAGGCCGTATACACTTTCTGGTACCTACTTGTGCATGGGACAACGAAAAAGCGGGGAGATATGATTGAGCCGTCTTGCAGGTACCTAAAAAAAAAAAAAAAAAAAAAAAAACTCCGTCGCTCGGATAGAATTAGTCTTCAGCTCTAACTTTAAATGGAACACAAAAGAATGGATTATAGACACAATGGGTAGTTCAAGACAATTTGAACTAAAATCGGGCCGAAATCGTTCTGTTATTTTTTTTGGTTCATCATCTTTAGTAATCAGACAACCCTTTCATGGGAGGGACTGTATACCTCAGACTAGGTACAGTACGTAATTAATGAACATCTCATGTCCGTTAGGAGATAGGATTTTCAAACGGGGTATCTCGATCACCAATGAGCAACTGATCTTCTCTCTCTCTCTTTTCTCAATAATCAAAGTGGGGCGGAAGAATTGAGCTCTTGCGGATGGTAATACTTAATACCTTCCCGATATACTTGCTGCGGGGTCGGCAAGAGAGAAAGAGGGCAAAAAAAATCCAGAAATTGATACTAGTTCTAGTACAATGCAACCGAGCACAAATATTTCTGATGCTACGCTGATCTTAACATACATTTGAATCAGTACTAGATGTATAGCGAGATCGTCTAAGCGTGGCAAGGCTAAAAGAGAAATAATAAAAACTCCGCCTTTCTTGCCGTTCTAGTCAAGTACACGTCTCTGCCAAGATCCAGCAAAAAAAAAAGACTACCGAACTTTAAAGACTGCATTTACCCATAGATTAGATTTATGTGACATTTTTGTTATACAATCATCTCATGCTGTACTCCACACACCATCATCTCTCAGGGTCCTAGGAATCCAAGTCACCCTGAATCGGGTCTCGATCTCCTGAGCGGGGGAAGTAAAAAAGAAGGGGTTTGTTCTAGACTTTGAGCCGCAGTAGATGAAGCGTGCGCTTGCCTCTTTCTTTCTCTCGCCTCTCCCAATCCCTCTCTCCCTCTGAAAATTAGTACATACAAACAACAGAAAACGCCCATCGAAAAAAGTACATATACTTTATCGTTAAAAAGAGAGCAAAACACAACTTTATAAAAATAATGATCAACCGCAGGCTATTTCATACTTGCCGTAGACTCCTCAATTCTGTACCAGATTTGCGAGAAAGCACTGCCAATTCCCTACCTAAAGTCACTGGGAAAGGTCCATTTGCAGAATCACCAAAGTTTCAAGTCATTGGCAACGATGGCGGAATCCTGCATGTAACGATTCCGGCTTCTTCTAGTGTCTACACACGACGGGGTAGTATCATTGGGGTGGTAGATGGTGATATTCGTGACGTCAACAGTAAACTCAGTACAGATCAAACTATTACAAAACTCGCCCGGAGCTTGCCAGTATTATACCAGCATATTACGACCGTATCACCTGTCTCCTTACTGGTAGGTGTTCAATCGCATACTAGACAGCATAGTACACAGAATTCTTACGTCGTTGTACCCGTCAAGAAGGAATTTGACTGGGTGGTGGCCCAACGTAAGGCGCTTGTCGGGTGGACCGGCAGCAACACTGTAGTTGAGCCGTATTCAACTTTGAAACAATGGGGAAACATCAAGGTTTCTGCTGGCGAAGCATCTGGTGCAAACGCACAGCTCGCCTTGGTAGGCGAGGGCCAAGTTTTCCAGATTGAAGTGGACGAGGGAGAAATGACGTGGGTGAATCCAGCTAATGTTATTGCATATACCCGACGACACGATGACTCAAAGCGAAGTATTGTAAGACTTCCACATGCTCTATCGTCGGCTGCTCGGTCATTGGAACTGCCGGAACTTCCTGGTTGGTTAAGTCAACGAATTGGTGCATGGAACGTACCTCCTGTGGTCCAACGGGTTTCGTCCAGTTTGCGAACCCTGGCATCCAAAGTATTGTTCCGAGATGATGACATTGCGTTACGAATGGACGGCCCACGGACTATTCTTGTTCAGAGCAAGGGTAAAAAATTGAAGCATGTGTTTGATAAGACTGAATTGAAAGAAATCGCCATGCATGAATAGAGTAGATGTTAAAGAGAGATAAAGAATGTAAAATAGTGCATTATATGGTGCGGCTCAAAAGTATTTGTTTCACATGCATGGATTGTCTCGATCTTTAAAAAGGAGAATCTGCGGCGTCATCCGAGATGGATTTCACTATCTTAAAAATAAAGGGGCCTTGGATTTACGAAAAAATACAAACTCGATTCTAGTATATATCGTTAATCTTCCTCTTGGTGAGAAAGCCTGAGTAAGAGATCGCTCTTATCGGTTGAATCAACATGTGAGCTGAGCTCTAGGCGCCCTTCTCAACTTCAGCTTCAGCTTTAATGATAGGCTCTACATCGCAGCCTTCGATATCAAAAATTTTGGGCTTGCCGTTTACAAAAATCACATCGTTTGCCACAATCCTTCAGGGACCCCTGCTGACTATCAGGTAACTCATCATGACTATCTCCATCCAAGTACTCCATCAAGAGGAACAGATTTCCTTGCATATCATCCGTAATCCCATTGTCGTCCAACGTTGGCGATATTTTGCCTTCTAGACCCGCCTTGTGTAGCCGTCGATAGACTTCGTTCTTAAGTTTTTTCTCTTCCAGAAGCGAGAACAATTTCAACACCATCTGTGACCCATCTCCATTCTCTCGATAGACGACAAAAACCACCGGTTGTGCCTCGAGTTCTGGCAACTTGTATATTAACTCTCGTCGAAGAGTAGGGCATTGTGCATAGAAGGGTAAGTCTTTTAAGAAGCGGGTACCCTTTTAAACGGATATTCTCAGGAGATTATTCTATTCCATGGCGTTGAAGTTGTTCTGGAATAAGCTGCACAATATGAAGCAGCCGGTTTGTCCAGTGATGGGTGGCTTCGGGAGGTATCCTGTGGAGACTTGTGCGCTTTGCTTGGATTTAATTCTGTTGAATTATTGCTGTACCCTCGTCAGCTCCGATTTCAGTTCCATTATCGATGCTTCTTCTGTGGGTAACTTAGCCTATCCTTTCGATGCCCAATCCTTCGACATGGATGAAATATCGAATTGGTTCCTGTTAACGAATTATATAACTAGATAGAAATAAACTGGCTTCAACTTCTTGCGTAGATAGGTCACTATCTCAAACTGTTGGTGATATCTCAACTCGGCATTAGTTTTTCGCGCGCGCAAAATAAGCAACGTTAAACCACACTGAAATCGTCCTTAAACGGAACTGATGAGGGTACAGGTGTAGGGTCATAGGGTGGGGTTGATGAGAATGCCAAGGAAGGAAAAAAAATGGTGATTTTATGATATAACTTGTATATATGCATGACTGTAAAGTGTATGTATGTTATATATAATATATATGGACTAAAAAAACTTGTTATTTCGAATCTTCCAGTGTGTAAAACGATTTTAGGGAAAGACAATGATTTCCTGTTGTTGGTGTGTATATATATATCCTTAAAAATAAATAGTAAAATAAAAAAAATGCAAAAAGAATAATGAAAGATGAAAAGAAAAATGAAATGAATGATAGTTAGAATCAAACTCGTAGTTCATGTCAAGTAGTTGTTCGTTGCTTCTTGTTTGGAGGGGCCATTGACCATATCTTTTTTTTCCACGATTCCAATTCCTTATGCATACTCATGAGTTTTGCAACATCATCACGACGTCTATGGAGCTGTTCTGCAGACAACACCTTGTATAAACGTTCATATTCCGAGTATGTTCGACGGAATCGTTTAGCTAGTTCAAACAAATCCTCCTCTGGCTTTTCTCGATTTCCTGCAGATGAGGAATGTACCGGTTTGGAAGTACCATTACCCAAAGATTGTCGCTTCGCCGCTGGTTGTAGCTGGCCATTATTACCACTGCTACTACTATTGCTAGCACCACTACCACTACCATTCGAACCATTGGTACTGCTACTTGAGGCAGCTTTTCGTTTGACAGCGCCAGAAGGTTGTAATACCTGTGATGATTGAGTTGGTTGTGGTTGTTGATGTTGCAGCTGCTGAGGCTGTGGTTGTAAGGACGGAGTGTGCCTTGGCGAAGAATTCTTTGGAGGAGATACCGGTGGCACAGAGGTTTGTTTGCGTTTTGGAGACGTACCATTATTAGGGTTAAGCATCCTTCGAGCTGGGTGATCCTTTGGTAGTTTCAATCGATCAAAAGCCAAATTAGCTTCTTTGGCCACTTGTTGTCGTTCATGGCTTTGGAACCAATCAAACAATCGAATTTCTTTCCATGTATTATCAGCCAATGTATAAATACCATCGGACCGCTGTTTGGCGTATTCTTTCAATATCGGTTCAAGAGTAGTTATAGATAACCCAGTTCGTTTAGATAGTGTATTGATATTCACCCCACCCAACGCTAGTAAGCGGATCACGCGGATAGGTTCTGACGTGGTTGATTGCTGAGATAATGGCTTTGAAGGCAACGATGGTGTTGAAGGTTTGCTGTTAGTACTTGTAGTAATAGTCGATGATGATGGTAATGCATTGGTGGAGGATTTGCCGTTGTTGCCCATGAGCGGCGAATTTGGTGTAGAATGCACCTCCTTCTCGTGAACTTTACTATGAAGGTTCTTGGCAGAACTAGTGCTTCCACCTGGAGGTGTCAAACGAGACCGCTTGATATCAGCAGCCTTGTTTTCCTTTGCAAATGTTTGAGTCGTCGTTGTTGTAGAAGCACCATTAGGCGTACCGTTACCTTGTTGAGTCGTGGTGCTCTTGATGACTCGGGCCCGTTGGCACACATTACCCATGCATTCATACCCATCTCCATCTTTCTTTTTGCGGAATAAATCAATATGCTGAGGTTCAATAATGCTGCTCATGCTAAATGCTTCGTTACCAACCTGTAGTTCCATTCTTGCCAATGAAGACCCACCAGATCCATTGCTTTTGCGTATCTGTACGCCCTTACCATTAGATTTGACAATGGCATCTAGAGCTTCAGGCGTCAATTTTAGATACATGGCTGGCACAGCCTTGGTAGGAGCCAGTTTTGATACTTCTGGTAATGACATTATACCTTTTTGTAAAAAACAGCCCTTGGATTTGTACAAACAAAAAAACCGTAGATGACAATAAAAACACACAAAAAAAGAGGAAAGAAAGAAAGTAGACTTTTTTTTTTGAGATAGCGATTTGGCCCAGAGAAAAGTGAAATGTTTAAAAAAAAAAAACAATAAGATTAATAGGAAAGAAGTGTGAGATAAAGCTCCAGGTAGTAGTTGGATATGCTCCTTTTTATTCTCTCTTTCTTCAACCTTGGGTATTTGAAATAAGATTGGAAGTGTGAGCAAAATCAAAAAAAGAGTGAAGGATAAGAAAGAAAAGAAGAAGAAGAAGATAGATAGAGAGAGAGAGAAGAATAGAAATGTGAAAGGATAAAAGTATAACAAATAATAATAATAATCACCAACAACCAAATGTGGTAAATCCGCACGCAGGAAAAGAAACAAAAAAAAGAACTACTATAAAACGGTCATTGAAGCAGCAGCAGCGATGGTAGCACTGGTTGCCATAGTTTGTAATAAAAATATTAAACTTTCCTCACAAGAAAAATAAATAATCCTACTTCAAGCGCTGATTATTTTTTTTGACTAATTTAGCGCCAGAATGATGCCGCTGCTGCTTGCACGCGCTCTACTACTACTACTCTCTTTCCCCCCGCCCTGATCTGTCCAATCCTTTTGACCTATTCTTACTGCTTGCCCACCACTGCATTCACCTTTCCCGTATCCGCGGGACAAACACAGGCTCTCAGATAACCGATTTGAATACATCTTCTATTCTACGTCCCTCCCCCCAATTCTTATTCTAACCTGGTTACCTTGGTAGTGGTGGTAAAACAGATGTTGTATAGCATTTTAGAAAAACAAATAATTTTGCTTATCCCTCTTCCTTCTAGGTGAGACCTTTTTTTTGGGGGAGAGTGCGGGACCTTGTTTGTCTGTCTCTATTTTCACCCTTAATGAAGCTTACATACCCGAGATCGAACATCATAGGTTAGACGCATCAGGTATTATTATTGTTTTCTTTTCTCGGGATGCGGGTGGGACACAAAAGAAAAATTGGGGGGAGAACACTAAACATGGTAGTTAGTTACGACATGTAATATATTTGGGGGATCAATTGGATATTTTACAGCTGCAGTAACATCTATTTTCTCTGTCTTGAGAATTTCCGTCCCGTCCTATCGTGGGAACCTTTTGATGCAATTTCAAAAAGCTAAATATGTCTTCGATCAGTTGGGGGAGGCTGTCCTTCTCCGATTCGGCTGGTCTTTTACAGCAGTGGCTTGATCGCCCACATTTCATATGCCAATTTAATACCACACATCTCCCCCCAAGAATCCTGCCGGGCCAGTATTTGGAAGCTTTCAATATTAGATCCAGCAAGTTGGGTAGCTGGGATCCCCTCCAATATTCGCCATGGCGGGAACAATATGTGAAACTACCTTGCTATTATTGAAAGACCATAGAATGGCTCGTGTATCTGTTTAACCTTAAACCAATAAACAATCAGACTTTAAAACTGATTTTAAATTTTTTTTATGAAACGTTTTTTGTCTGTTCTCTTTTTTTGATCTCACTTTCATAATTTTAAGTTTTCGGACTCTTCTCTTTTTTTTTTTTTCTGTATG
>JAKTQM010000988.1:0-13994 GCA_030558825.1 Blastobotrys niveus
AGTTATCCATTGCGATCCCCGATCGACGTATATACTAACATACCCCTGTAAAAATTTTTATTATAGTGGATTCTTCCTGAAGCTGCGCTGCACGCCTTGTTGACGGTTATTATGTTGCTATGTGGTCAATGGTTCACGTTCCTTGTCAATGTGCCTGTTTTGGCTTATAACATCAACAAGTACATTAAGAAGCAGTATAAGCTCGATGCTACTGAGATTTTCCGAACTGTTACCGGACACAAGCAGGAAGCGTTTATCAAGCTTGGGTTCCATATGCTGTTGTTCTTTTATTACCTCTATTCTATGATTTCTGCCATTGTTGGTGATGATCGATAAAGAAAAGAAGAATATGCGGACGGGGAGAGTGGGAAAACGATATAGATATAAATTTTTCGTTTTCTTGTGTATAACTGCTATGTTTGATATATGTATAATGAATATGAATACCGTACTTTATTTTGTTTTGAAATTATGGAAGCGAGATCTATAATGCGGCGATAAAGTGTGTGTCTGCCTTAACGTGGGATGCGGTACGTGCGCATTGGATTGGATATGGTAGCTTAGGACTAAAGAATTTAAGCATGATGAAAAGACGATGCAGATGCATGCTGTACTATATATAGCGTAGTAAAAGTGTATTAGAACTAGACTACGCTCGACGAGTATGAGAGACGAAAAAAAGGGATGTAATGTATGTACATGATCGGAGATTGTTGGATTGTTGGATATTAGCGGGATGGGACGGTCTGTGATTCCCGTCGATTGATAGCATATATCGATAGAAGATTGGCATTTTCACGCGTAAGGGTATTAGCCCTGGCTTAGGTTGCATTAATTAACTAGCTAATTAGTTCTGAAACGGGGGAGTCCCTCATAAATAAACAACTGCCTAGTTTCATCCATTGCCATGGAACAGGCATTGTTGATTAATTTAACAGCGTTGTTGAACAATCTCACACGCCCCCCTTTTTTTCATACCGGGTATACCCCTTGAAAAATGTTATGGAGATGCGTGTTTTGTTTACTATCATAAAACAGACCACTGGACGGCTATTACGACCAAACAGGAACAGGAACAAAAACAAGAGAAGTAAAACAGCAAACGCCACTTGGTAAAAAATAATACGTTACTGTGAATCCAAAAATATTTTAGTAAAAAGATGCACGAAATTATATACCATTTTGAACACAAAAACAATGACGTTGAAAAGGTTTGTCCATATGATGATTTGAACAAAGCTAAGCCGCTAAAAGGCAGCAGCAGGTTTCTCGGTAACGCAGTGTCGTTCGGTCGGTTAATAACAACAAAATCTAAAAATAGCCGCATTCGCACACACACACGCACCCGGCTCGGCGGGGCGGGCGCGGCCTCCTTAAACCGAGCGGGCGGGCGATCTCGATTTTAATGGACCTTTTTTGCGTTTTTTTTTTTCTTTCCTTTTCCTCTCCCTCAAATCCATCCATTCATCATCATCATCATTCGTGCAGTTTGATATCAGACAAAAACAACCTATCCATTCATTTCATATATTTTGTCCTTTTTCATCTGCTTTTTGAATTTTTTCAATCTTCTTTAATTTGTATTACTAGCACTTATTTTTTTATTATTAGCATATTTCAACCAGTGAGTCACAAAAAAATTCCTCACACGAATCATCATCATCATTATCCACAATGAAATTCTCATACACGCTTATAACAGCACTCATTGCAGTATCAGTCAACGCATCTGCTCGTGACCAAATCGCCAACTCGGTCAAATACGCCATCCCAGCTGAAAAAACCGGTCTGGCTTTACAATCCGAAGAAGATGCTTTGGAACTAGCAGACGACACGAAACATCAAGAAAAGAATGAACCTCAACCAAAGCAAGAAAAACGACAGATTCTAGGTGGACTGCTAGGTGGCAGTGGTAAAGAAAACAACTCGACTACCTCTGGAGGTGGACAATCATCATCTGCCCCTGCCACCAGTAGCAATATTCAATCGTCTTCGAAACCTCAATCTTCGTCTCAACCACCTTCCTCATCTCAACCACAATCTTCTTCTTCACAACCACAATCTTCTTCTTCACCATCCAAGACTACCAGTCAACAACAAACTTCTTCTGGCAACAACCCATCTAGTCGTCCAACTTCTAGTGGTCAAGCTACTAGCGATGGTAACAAGCCGACAAAGACGTCGAATGGGGGTCAAACCAAGTCTTCTGGATCTAACGATAGCAAGACTACCAGTGAAAGCGTAGTGATCAAGACGGTGACTCGAGACGGGAAGAAATCGACTATTGGTAGTACGGTCAGTTCGGCAGCTGCTACCAAGACAACTCCAACTGGCGCATTGAATACTGGTAAAGATGATGATAACAGTGGCGGTGGATTGTCACCTCAAAATAAAAAGATTGTTATTGGGGTATGTGTAGGTGTAGGTGGTGCATTGGTATTGGCCGGGTTGGCGTTTGTGGCATGGCGTCTATGGGGTAAGCGAAGTAGTAGTATTGGTGGGCATGTTACGGATGCTAAGGATACGTCGTTTGATGATGGCACCAATGATATGTTTAGACAGAACATTGATCAGTATCATACTAATCGGGTCAACAACACTGCTGCCAATTTCTAAGCGCAAAGAAAACAACCTATATAATGCATTTTTTTACCCTCCATCCTTTAACGTTTTTTTTTATTTCTTTTGAACATTTGAGATTTATTTTTATTATTATTTTATTTTCATTTAATAACTAGTTTTGTTTTACCCTATTAGCGAACAGAAACGCATCTCTCAACGTTTTTTTGTTTTATCTCGTTTGGTTTAAAAAAATTTTTTTAAGTTACGTAGACCTAAGTTTTAACATGGTCCCTTAGGGAGGCGAAGCAAAATAAAGGTCTCACCTCGGAAGGGGTTATCTAGTGCCACCGAGACATGGGATATAGCCAGGGACGGGATGAGTTTGAAGTGGCTCATCGTTTTTAAAGTTTCGAGTAGGTACTAGCAGTGTTTGTTGCTAGGTATCTGGCCTGGCTTGTTCGCTTGCCCATTGGCTGGCGAACCATGAAACGCATGATTGGATAAGGAGAGAGTATCGTCGGAAGGTAAGTGGTGAGGTGGTTTGTTGTTTACGGGGGTGCGGCGTGAGGATCGCCGCACAGGGGATAAGGGGAGTTGAACAAAAACAAAATAGCGAAAGATCATTATAAGCTATATAATCGTGACATGGATGCAAAAATATAAATATAAAGACGTTATGTTATACCCAAATAAACTAAAAAGGAATGAAAAATAATTAATGTAAAAAAAAAAGGTGAAACAGAGAAAAAAGAATAAAAAAAATTAGTAGTAAAAAAGCACTGGATGAGGATTAGATCAAGAATGGTAAGATTGCAATGAATATAGCGATGGCGCTTGGTCCGTGTTTATGTGCACGGCCTACCAATGGTTGAGTGCCGGTTGGTTGTTGATGTTGTTTGCCTGATGCTGAAGATGGAGATGGAGCGGGCTCAGGAGCTGGGGCAGGAGCAGGAGTAGGAGCAGGTGTGTGACTAGTGAATTGCGATGATGGTTTGGTGGTTTCGTGTGGTGGAGTGTTAATGATAGATGTACCCGGTTGTGGTTGCTCGTCTGGCTGTGGTTGTGGATGTGCATCCGGCTGTGGTTGTGGAGACGGTTCGACATGAACGCTGGAAGTGGTACATGGGGTAGAGCTTGGTGATGGTTGTGGAGCCGGCTCGACATGAGCGCTGGAGCTCGATGATGGTTGTGGTTGTGGCTGTGGCTGTGGCTGTGGAGCCGGCTCGACGTGAGCGCTGGACGTAGCACATGGGGTCGAGCTCGGTGATGGTTGTGGTTGGGGCTGTGGTTGTGGTTCTGGAGTCGGTTCGACATGAACGCTGGAAGTAGTACATGGAGTAGAGCTCGGAGATGGCTGTGGTCGTGGTTGCGGCTGTGGAGCTGGCTCGACATGAGCACTAGAAGTAGCACATGGAGTAGACGACGATGCCGCCGGAGTGGTTGTTTCACATGGCGTGGACGAAGAAGAAGAAGAAGAGGTTGGCTTTGACTCACATGAAGTAGAGGTAGGCGGCACTGGCTCTGGCATAATAGTCGGCTGGTAGGTACATTCATCACCACCATCACCTTTATCTGGTTGACAAGTGACACCAGATGCAAGACCACTATTGTAGCATGCAAACCCGACACCACAGCTCTCCTCGACCCATGACTCGCCTACACACTTGAAGTATCGTGAACCATGGCAAATTGGCAAATGATCCTCGCTGCACACGTTGAAGATTGGACAGAGTCGTTGTGGACGTGGACGGGCCGTGCTTGTCGTTGTGGAGGAGGTAGTGGAAGTAGGGGTTGGCGTTGGTGTAGGAGTTGGGGTGATTGAAGTAGAAGAAGTCGTGGTGGGTTGACATTGAGCATTGTCACCAGTGATACCACCAGTGGAATCTCGAATATCGCATACACCAGACCCACTACTTGCAAGAACAGCGTTACACACCAATCCATCCGAACAGCTTCGGAACGTCCATGTTCCCGTGGCACATTCAAAGAATCCATTACCAGCACAGTTAATCTCTCCATCATGTGTACATTGGCTACCACCAACTGGACATGTTGGTTGTGGTGTAGGAGTTGGCGTCGTTGTGGAAGAAGTGGTGGTAGAAGTGGTAGAAGTGGAAGAAGTGGTGGTAGAAGTAACATCTTGCTGGCACCCGATATCATCACCTTGCTTACCACCAGTCGAGTCAGTAACGTCACAAGCCCCGGAATTGCTGGCCACGAGATCCTTGTTACATACGAGCGTGCTGGGGCATTTCTGGTATGTCCACCGGCCACCAGCACATTGGTAGAATCCATTGCCGCCACATGAGAGTTTACCGTTTGGTTCGCATGGTTGTTCGGTTGCTGGGCAAGTTGGTGATGGTGATGGCGTTGGTGTTGGTGTGGTGCTAGTAGATGAAGTGGTAGTGGAGGATGACTTGCTAGTACTACAGCTAGTACTGGTGGTAGAAGAAGTGGTACATGGAGTCGAGGTGGATGTTGTGCACGGCGTAGAAGTGGAAGTGGAAGTAGTACACGGCGTCGAAGTAGACGACGTGGAGGTGGTACATGGCGTGGAGGTAGTGGTAGACGTCACACATGGAGTCGAAGACGACGGCTCCGGCGCTTCAACCTGCTTGTGGGCGGCTGGTTTTTTCCAGCCGCCGCCGCTAGCGGTGACTACAGCGTTAAACGCTGCAACAATGACCATGAAATTGACCTTCATAATGAATTATTTAGAAGAAAAAAAAAGTAGATGGAATTAAAGAAAAACGAATGTGAATATGTATAACGAATGGAGTTTTTGTTTGTATATTCTTGTTGATATACTGCTTGCTTGGCGTTTGTGATGAAATAAAGAGGAAAGAAAAAGTCAAGAAAAAAGAAGGGAACTTGGAAAAGAGGATTTTGAACCGGGTTTATATATGTTTTGCGAGTTCTTGGGCGCTTAAACAGATTGAAGAAATAAATAAAAAGTGAATAGACGCTGTGCGGCTCAACGTGAACCAGCGCGAGGTGGGCTTGGTGGGGGGTGGAAAAATTATACAAACTCCGTTGAAGTATAGGACCGGATGACGGAGACTAAGTAGACGGAGGATTGAGAGAAGCGGTATCATGTTGTTATCATCCTCCAGGTCCTGTGCGGGATTGATTTCCATTGTGGAGCAATTGGTTAGATAGACGGTGGTGCTGGGGCGCTTATCGAGATATCGGTGGAATTGGCGGTGAAAGGATTGTAAGCTGACATGCATGAGCAAGTTAATCGTACTTCTAGGGCTGGCTTGTCTGCTTATTCTCACCTAGATACATAAATATACCTTTCCAAAAACTTTTTTTATCAACTCTTCCGTCCTTTACACGACAAGCTGGCGATGCTCATACGTTCGGAAGAAGTTTCCTAATAAGGTAACTCCCACCGATATTTTTCTGGGCGTAAATCTGAGTCCTTGTTCAGAACAAACTTCAAAGTCCTATCGTCAGTAGGGATAGTTAGTTCGAGTTTTGTCTGAATTAGGAAGTCAAATTCGCCGATCACTTTCGAGCAAAACTAAACGTTTATTTGCTCATGAGCTGTAGGTGATCGCCGAGAGTGAAGCTGGTCAATTTCGTAGTCATCATTCAATACTCATCAACTTCCGTTAAGGTCTGAAACCACACGCATTTAAAAATTTTATAGTGAACAATGCGTAACTCAGACGCGGCGGGGGTTGCCTCAAATCGACAAGACTCGTGCGGCTCAGATCGGTAGTTATCACTACTTACACCACATTTTGATGGCCACTGTGAAAAAAAAAAAAAAAAGGGTATACGAATTCAAATAAAAAAGTGGCGAGGTTTTGCAAGGTTTTCTGACGTGATATCCTTTTCCTCGTCGTGTCTATTATTATACGAGATAAAAAATAAATAAAAAAAATATGTTCCAAGTATACAAAATTAGGTTTCCAGATGACAAAAAAGTAGTCTGGGAGATATACGTACATACATAACTATTGCAAATTAGTACGGCCGATGTTAATAAAAAGAATCTAAAAAAAGTCAACGGAAAGAATAAAGAAAGGGGTATTAGAAATGCACTAGAACAAAAATGGCACGACTGCAATGATGATAGCTACCAAGCTTGATGTTGGCTTCTTCTAGCATCTCTGGTCTAGAACGTACTAGTTCTAGACAGACGGGTCTCGAAGATTCTGCTTGTTTTGCCACCGCCACCGACGATGAGGCGTTTGAGCCGCCTGAGGCGTCTCGGACATTATATTAGTAATTGTTATATTAATTTTTATATATAAAGAGCCTAGCTATCCTTGTATGTTTTTTTTTGAATATATCAACGATCATTATATTCATTAAACCGCTCTATCTATTAGTTAATTACAATACTTGATTCATGCTTATGTGCAATGTCCGTCGGTTGTTGTTGGACTACTGCTGAAGATGGAGATGGAGCAGGTCCAGGTTCAGGCGCGTTGCTGTTGGAAGGTGATGGGGATGGTGACTTGGTGGTGATATCGATACATGAACCAGGATGTGGTTTTGGTTGCGGTTGCGGGTGTGGAGCTGGCTTGCCGTGTGTACTGGAAGTATCACATGGAGTAGAGCCTAATCGTGATTGCGGATGCGGCTTTGGAGCCGGGTTGACATGATCGCTGCATGTAGGACAAGGCTCAACATCAGTGCTAGAGGCAGGACATGGCTCATCATCATCATCATCGTCATCAGAATCACTATCACACGACTCGCAATCATCACAAGGCTCGCAATCATCCGGACATGGCTCGTAACCAGAAGGACATGGCCCGACAACAGTGGAAGTCGATTGAACAGGACATGGCGTGGTAGTGGTGGCGGTAGAAGTGCTGGTGATGGAAGTAGCCGCCTCAGAGGTGATTGGAATTCTCGGTTTAGGAGGCTGACAACCGCTATTGTCACCAACGCTACCACCTGTAGAATCTCGAATATCACATACACCAGAATCCGCAACTACCAGTCGTTTGTTACACACCAATTTGCCAGCACAGCTCACGAAAATCCACGTACCCGTAGCACACTCGAAGTACCCATTACCACCACAAATAAGCTCGCCGTTACGCGAGCATCGGCCACCAATAATTGGACAGCTTGGTGCAGGCGTTGGTGTGGTGGTAGTGGTTGTAGTAGCACCTTTCTGGCATTCGGCACCGTCACCATTGCTGCCTCCGCTGGAGTCACTAACGTCGCAGACCCCCAAATCGTCAAAGAGGAGACGTTTGTTACACACGAGGTTGCCAGGGCACTGTTGGTAGATCCATTTGCCGTCGGCGCATTGGAAGAAGCCAAGACCGGCGCATCTGTATTCTCCTTCTGTTGGGCATGATTGTCCGACTACTGGGCAGGTGGGTGATGGGGTTGGAGTTGTGCTTGTTGTAGTGCTAGAAGAAGTGGTAGAGGTAGAGGAGGTGGAGGTGGAGGTGGAAGAAGTGGACGTGGACGTAGAGGACGTGGAAGTTGATGTTGAAGAGGTAGAGGTGGAGGTGGAGGAAGTTGAGGTTGATGTTGATGAGGTCGAAGTAGAAGATGTGGAAGAGGTAGAAGATGTGGAAGAGGTAGAAGATGTGGAAGAGGTTGAAGAGGTAGAAGAGGTAGAAGACGTGGAAGTTGATGTTGAAGAGGTAGAAGTGGAAGAGGTAGAGGTGGAAGAGGTAGAGGTGTAAGATGTAGAGGTGGAAGATGTAGAGGAAGTTGATGTTGAAGAGGTGGA
Organism: Blastobotrys niveus; assembly: GCA_030558825.1. NCBI lineage: Eukaryota > Fungi > Ascomycota > Dipodascomycetes > Dipodascales > Trichomonascaceae > Blastobotrys > Blastobotrys niveus. The sequence continues at coordinate 8,276 of JAKTQM010000988.1, forward strand.
GGAAGTGGAAGTGGTGGTCGTGGACGAAGTTGGGTTGGATGTGGATGTGGACGTGGATGAAGTGCTAGTATCGGTCGAGGAACTGGTAGAGGTGGAACTAGTAGTCCTTCCGGTAGATCTTGAAGTCGAGGAAGTGATACTCGAGCTAGTACTATCAGTTGAAGAAGTAGACCTCGAAGTAGACGTGGACCTGGTACCAGACGAGGAAGTAGTAGTTGTCACAAAAGGACACGGCGATGGCGTTGGCTCTGGTATTTTACAGCACCGGACCGGCTTTTTGCAGCATTGATTTGACTTTTTGCTGCGGGATCCGCTGGCGGTGGCTACAGCATTGAATGCAGCTGCAGCAGCGACCACCAATAAACTGATCTTCATGGTGCGGTTCTATAACGTGTAGTGGACCTCGATGCTGCTGTGGTATATGGCGATTGATGTATTGTTATATTTAGAAAAAAATAAAAAATCGACAAAAAGGGGACCAACTTGGAAATGAAGAGAATTTGGTTCGGTTTTTATGTCATTGTGTGACATGCTCGGCAAATATCAATGTGTGGCTCAAGGAAGAAAGTACCCGGGGTCGAGGGTCACGAACGGAAACTAGGAATCATGATTCCCAGTCTGCGGATGGTGAAATAATGAAAGGGTCTCAGCATAGAGAGAGGAAGAAGAAAAAAAAAAAAGCCGGTAAATGAAACTAGATAGTAGGCTTATACGTTTCGTACGCTCAAGGTGCGATTCATGCTCTATCGTAGTACAAAGTGTCAAATAGCTGAACTCCTGTATCGTATCAACAGCAACAGCACATAATAATTGATGATAAATAAATAAATAAAAAAACATATAGCAATATATTTTCATCAAAACACTTCAAAAGGTATACTGGAGTTAGGACGAGACAGGGCGACGTCAATAAACCCTTATTCCATGGTAATGGAATAAGGATATAAACATCAACAAACCCTTATACCATGGTAATGGAATAAGGATTTGTTTATATCGAGATCCCGTAGTGCACGCGCACTGTCCATCCGGGATTCAAGAAAGGGCCATTACCATGGAATAACATAACAAACCCTTATACCATGGTAATGGAATAAGGATTACCATGGTATAAGGGTTTGTTTATATCGAGATCCCGTAGTGCACGCGCACTGTCCATCCGGGATTCAAGAAAGGGCCATTACCATGGAATAACATATATATTTTATATCGAGATCCCGTGGTGCACTGTCAATCCGGGATTCCAGAAAACGCTCAGTGCCATTTCCCGAAATGTGTTAACGAGCAAGATGGAGCATTTACCTTTTCTGCAAAGGGTTGTTTTGTTATCGGTGACCCGGTATACGCGCACTACCAATACACGGCATTGGCTAGCCCAGTATTCTAGAATGCTTCAGTACCATATCATGTTGTAGGTAACGAGCAAGATGGGCATTGTGATCAATCCAAAGAATGTGATTGAAGTAGCAAATGATGTTTTTATCGGGGTTCCGAGGTACGTGCGCACTGTCAATACACACGGCGTTGGTTAAGGATCTAGAAAGCTTCAGTGTCTTTTCCCAATGTAAGTAATGAGTAAGATGGAGGCATTTTACCTTTTCTGATCAAACCAAAAGATTGACCTCATTTCGTTCGTGCGGCTCAAGCCAGTATATCGGGGGACCGGCGGCTACTGATTAATTTTTGTTTTTTTTTCCAAAAACATACCACTTCACACCCACACGCACACCCACACGAAGCATGGCCAATGCTACAACCAACGGCACGGCAAACGCTTCAACAACAAGTACCAAAACGTCACCACCACCACCACCACCGCCCGCATACGAATCCGTCCGTGAAGCTTTCATCGAATGTACAAACCTCCTCGATAAACTAACCTGGGGACTCCATCGTAACCTTGCCGAACGATGGGAACTCAAAGCTCGGTCACCCGCCACTGGCAAACTCTTACCATCCATTCGCAGGTTCAAGGACTGGATGCAACATCTCGATCACGCCGCCATGGGGCTTATCCTCGAAGCATGTCTACGTAATTGCAACGACCGGCAGTTCACAATCGATCCATTAGACCTCGACACCAGCACCGACCAATACTACGCCGATTGTCAACGTCTAACACTGGTACTTGCTCAACTCGTTAAAATCAACCTCAAATGTATCGGGCATGCCAATATCGAAGTGCTCAAGTTGCGGATCGAGGATCAACTACTGATCCAGAATTGTCGGCTGATGGTGGCGCCTAATGCGTACCTCACGCCGGCATTGAGCGAATTAATAACTCGAATGGTATTGATCCTTCGTCCGTATCAATGGTTTGTATCCCAGGACGTGACTACAATCACGGAATCAGAGCGTACTGCTATCAAGCAGTACCTGTTTGGTGCTCTCGATACTACTGAGACCAAACTGCTGGACATCACAGGCCACGATGATAATACATTAACGTATGCCATGTTTTTCCTGGTTGGCGAGCAAACCACTGCATTAGCATTAAAACGCCGGTTCCTACTCGCGCCTCGGATCCTGCCTCACCAACGAGAAACTCTGTCAAACTTTGGGGCGAACCCTCCAAGTATCTATGACAAACTTTCCTCATACAGCTTGTCGACATTGGGCCTGCCGACGGAGTACGGGCAAATGGTAACACAAAACAATATCAATAACAATAAAGATACTTCACAACCGCCGCCGCAACCACCGCAACCTCCTCGTGACACGATATGTTCGGGAATCTTACGGTTCTGCAACATTGACTTGTTCCGGTCCACATCTTCATGCCATTTGGTGGCCCTACCGCCTGCGACACCCTCAACACATCGATTCTTGGTATGTACCGGTGCAGAAAAAAGTCCCCGTATCGATCCAGGGCCTACATCTACTACTTATACATCACTGAATCTTATCCGGCTCTGTGAAGATGTCAAACAACAGATAATCGACGGCAAAATCACCCAAATAGTGCTAGTCAACCCACTGGGGCTCTTCTTGGTCCCACGCGACCGGTTCAAAGCTGTTCAATCTCTACTGGAACTAGCAGGAAGTTACAATATCCAACGCGTGTATTACGGTCTCATCCCGCCGTTCCTATACTACGAGTTTGCCATGCTCAACACGTTTACCCCAGGTTACGACTCGTTGGATCCCGTACGCAACCCGTACGTGGAGTTCCGAGTTGTTTCAAACTTGGAATTTCGACGTGGCCGCACATCGTTCGTGTACTGCGACCCGGCTCAAGTCCAGGAAGTAGCAAACTCCGGTATTACTGACGCGCAGGGCCGCCCGCCTATATTATACAGCAACAATTACCAGGAAATACGTGATTCTTCGTTTGAACGTGTCGTGGTGGTGCCTATCGATCGGATGCTGGAATTGAGCTCTATATACCGTGATGAAGTGATCTTTTACAATGTCCAGTCGCTTGCCGGGATGGTATGGGAAACAGAGGTTGCCATGAGTTGTAAACGGTATACTCGGGTAGTTTGTGTCTCGACTCAAGAGATGAAGGAGCCGGAGAGTGACACAGATCTCGGCGCATTGGTGGTGAAGGAGATGTGTACCGGGCATAAATGTTGGCAGGCGCTGCTGAAAGTTGCTACGAATGTCACGTATATGGCGTCAGTGGGTGGTACTTGTATCTGTCCACAATGCATAGCGGCTCGCAAAAAGTGACAAGATGTAAGAGGCATGAAAGTTTTGCACTTGTGGCCCACTTTCTGCCTGAAGATTTAACCGAGACCTATACTTTTTTAATTTATTTATTTCTGACAATTTTTCAATACGTAACATTGTCCAGCCGCGTAGCGTAGCAGCTCGGACCATCACTCCGAAAGCGGGGTAAAATCTGGTGGTGGGGTACCCCTACCCCCCACTCCCCGCGGTTCCTACGTCAAAAAAAAAATTTCAAATCTCTTTACAACATCCTTCTTTTTTTTCTCTTATTTTCTCCACAGTCATGAAGTTTCTTAAAAACTTGGGCCTGACAGCATTAGCACAGGTCCCATACCTACAAACAGGATCAAGCAATGACCTCCAAGGCATTCACGACCTAGCTCACCGTCAAGTTCCTCATCTTGCCGATAAATTCGAATTCCAAATCACCCCTGACAATTCAACCAATACTACAGTCAACAATTGGTACCATGTTACGCAAAACAGCGACACAAAACTCACGACTATCACTGGTAACTCCAAAACCGGCGTGATATCTGGTCTCTATGCGTTCCTCAGTAAATGCGGCAACGCATCCATCTCATTCACCCATTCGACTTTGCCGCAGCTCACAACCATGCCGGATCTCAATACTTGCACTGACGGTGCCGGTGAGTTATCCAATTCCGCTGTCGTCCGAGAAGTATACGAATTCAATACTTGTACTTTTGGGTACACTACACCATTCTTTTCGTTCGAAGACTGGACCCATTTGCTAGACTATTCAGCGCTGCGAGCTGGTGCCACCACGGCTCTTGCATGGACCGGGTACGAACAAATCATGATTGAAACTTTACGAGAGTTTGGGTTCACTAACGAACACATTGCTGGGTTTTTGGTATCGCAACCGTACTTGCCATGGGGTCGATTCGGTAATATCCAAGGTAATTTCAATGCTACCTTTGATTTCAATGTACCAAAGCAACAATTGAAGCTTCAAAAACAGATTTTGAAACGAATGGGTGAATTAGGTATCAAGCCGATTTTACCTGCATTTGTTGGGTTCTTGCCACGGGAAGCAGAGACGGTACTTGGTGCCGGGGCAAAGCTCACAAACTCCACGCAATGGAACAAGTTCCCTGAGCAATACACTAATACCACGTTCCTTGACCCATCTGATGATATCTTCCCAAAGATTCAAGCCAAATTCTTGGAAAAACAAACCAAGCATTTCGGTGACGTGACCAATTACTTTACATTGGATCAATTCAATGAAGTGACACCAGCGTCTAGTGATCCTGAGTATTTGAAGAGTATCATGAGTCGTGCCGTCAAGTCTCTGAAGGATCATCGACAAGACGCGGTTATGGTCATGCAAGCATGGAATTTCTTTTATGACGACTACTGGACTGAAGAGAATGTCAAGAATTACCTGTCTGGTGCTGAAAAGGGTGAAATTCTCATCCTGGATTTGTTTTCGGATCATATGCCATTGTACCCGGAAAACGAGTATTACGGCCATGAATTCATTTACAATTCTTTACATGATTTCGGCTCGGCAATGGGATTCGAAGGAAGTGTCCAGTACTTGACTCAAAACTTTACCACCGATCGACAACAGTACTCCAATCTTGTCGGTGTAGGTATCACACCAGAGGGATTGGAAGGTAACCAAATGATGTACGATATTTTGTTCGACCAAGCGTGGTCCGACACCGCTATCGACGTTCCAACCTACGTCAAGCAGTACATTCACGCTCGATACGGTCCAGAACATACCCATGAAATCTCCGAGTTGGTATCCATCTGGCAAGATTTGGTGAAGTTGACCTACTACAATGACCAATCCACCGGCGTCTACTCTGTACCACGGGGTATCTTGGAAGTTCGTCCAGCACTCGAAGGCATTGCAGATAAAGACGGTCTCCAACCAAACAAGCTGCATTATTCTCCTGAAAAATTCATTCCAATTTGGAAACGATTCGCTACCGTCGTTGTCAATAACCCAGACCTCATTCGTCAGCCGCACGTGCATAACGAGATTGTCGACGTGACACGGCAATACCTT
>JAKTQM010000989.1:11250-24191 GCA_030558825.1 Blastobotrys niveus
CGCAGTTTGGTTGTAGCAAAATTACGTGCTGTTGTCTAATGCTGCTATTTGGCCCAACTTATACTTGCGTTCCTTCAACCTTCGGCTGGTCCTACGAATAACTTGCTTCTCTTTTAAAAAATTCTTATACTTTTGCATCCCTTGAAGTCTGGCTATCAGTTGAATGGCATTCTCAGCAGTTGCCGTTTCCCAGCTCGTCATCACCTCGCTCCGTAACCGGGGCCCTACAATCATCTTTAATTGTTCCACCGACGGCAGAGAAGTCAACCTAGTAAGAAGGAACCGAATATTGTCCAAGTACCTCAGTACTTTGCCATCCTGGACCTTCATTGTGTATATTTTATGCATGATATGGATATCCCATAGGCAGTCGTCCAAGATCTTGGAATGGTGCTTGATAAGGTACTCCTTGGCCAGGCTATACCTGGGTTGTGCTGTATCTTCTTCTTGTTGTTCCACTTCAAATTCTTTATGCATCTCCTCTTTCAACTCGTCGGATAAATAAGTTAGTAAAACGTTATATTTGGCCGTGTCGTCGGCATGGGCTGATTTCTTCTCCTCGTACGCCAACTCAAATGAAACAAAAAAGTCCCGAATATCGGTATACGATTTGCTAGGGTACGGTTCGCAGTCGATTCTTTTTTCTGTCGACGACTGGCTGTCTTGACCATTCTGTATTGAATCCCCTAGACCTTTCAAGGTCATGTATTCCTTGTGTGAGTATACAAATATACCAGAGCTGGCATCAGCTGCCAGGGGGAAACTCGCCTTGAGTTCGTCGACCATGCTGTTGTGGTGATCCAGGATATCCCGGATTGGTTGAGGTAGATTATATTCTTCATCTAGGCGTTTCGTGTCTACTTTGAAGGCTAGAGAAGCCATCGTTTTATTGTTAAAAACAACAACAGGGATGATAGAATAGAATGAGATTTAATCAAATCGTATTGAAATTTGGTAGGGGGCGGGGGTGGTGCGCGCAGGACGCAGCCTTACGATGCTTAGTCATCTAATTGTGATTGCGTTCACCAGCCACGATCTGTTGCAGATCGTCTTCAAACCCTTGAGATGGATCGATAGATTTGATTCATGGAGTCCCTTCTTCAGGCACTTGTGATAATATACTAAATCTAATTCTGATACAATACTTAAAATTCATGCTATAAATGAAAGTGTAAATCCACATCACTGTTCAATTCACTAGCTCTTGCAGTTTGAGCAACTACACTTCACCGTATACGAATTGGCTCTTGGCGCATGTCGACGCCAAAACTCGGCAATACAATCGCCTGCTGGATACACCACTTCACAATTTGGACCAACTTTCAAGTTTGGAAACAATGGCGCCATGGAATCGACAATTCTTGGACAAGTGACTCGACCAGTCAGCGTCATATCCAGTCGTTCTAGCTTCTTACAATGTCTTCCAAACGACAACAAACAGTCAAGAGAAAATGGGATGTCTTGATATGAAACCTCCCGCAAATTCGGAGACGCCTGTGCAAACTTCTCCAACGCATCATCGTAGCTTGGTTTGTATTCCATTGGCTCACCCGTGAAAGAGTGGTGCATGTACGTGAAAACCTCTAGCGACTCTCCTGCTACTGGCAAGAACTCCCGCATCGTGGCTCTTAAACCAGGCGTATCAAATGTCAATTTTTTGAGCTTACGCTCGCCAATTTGCTTCATGACACGTGGTACCGCAATGTTATTCATCTCCAGGCTCTCAAGGTTTGGAAAGTGACCCAGGACGCCTGCATCGTCACCAATCTCGCACTCCACATGTCGAATGTTAGGGAACTTTGATGTAAAGAACTGACTGGAGTCCGACATAGTCCCCAATGAGGTCAAGTTTGGATGCGCCGCCAGTTTGTCCATCACGTCGAAACCTATATACTCGAACGGTTCGACACCCAGATTCAAACTTTTCAATCGCTGGCAGTTCAGTATAGAGCTCACCCCTCTAGCCGAAACGAAGTAAACGCCGGTGAACAGTGTAAAATGCTCCAACTCGGGGCACTTTGTCGCGAGCAATTCTAGAATTTTAGATGGTGGGTTTGCCAAATACAATGTCAGCTTCTTCAAACCCTTCATCATCCATAGCTGAATCAACGAATTCAAGTTTCCTCTCGGAGAATAGTGTTCGAATGTAAGCGATTTTAGGTTCGGAAGAACCACTCTGTTGGCAAGAGTCGGATCGGTACGGCCAGTAACAGCTAGTGACTCTATGAATTGACCGTAGAATACTCGTCTTGACCCGTCCATTTCGGTTAGCGCCGTGACAGACGGCTCCTCTTTCCACAGAAATCTAGCTGCCACATTAAACCATAGCCGGTTTACTTTTATGGAGCTGAATAATGTTGGTTTATCTGAGAATTCGAGGATTTGTTCCACTATCTCGGGAGTTCTTAAAGCCTTTTCCATTGTATTTGTATTGTACAAGGATGTCAAAATTATGTCCAGTGGTGTTGGAAATCGGATGTGTCTTATATCGGGATTGTGCATGATGGGTTTCCATGGTTACCATGATGGAAAGTCGAAATCGAATACCATGTTTCGTTCTTCAACGAAGCATTGTTCAGAGAAAGGTGCTATTGGACGCTAAACTCACCTAAGAAATCAAGTTATTGGCAATAACTAGCCAACTATTGTTTTGCCAACCTTTGGTTTGCCTGGCTGCACGCAGTAGTTTGCGGCTCGTGCGTGCTCACTCCTGAAACCAGATACTCTTCGTGGATAAGACACGTTTGATCGATACCAATTTAGACTATGTCTTACAAACGAGGGAGGCACTCTTTCCGTACCATTGTGAGAAACGACAGACTAAGTCATAAAAGAATAAAAAGAATAAGATATGATAAATAAAAACGTTATAAATACCTAGAGAATGAGATAAACTATGTAAATTTTTTTTCCATCCAATTTTCACCCTTTAATTATCGATAAGCTCATTCCACTTCAACGTGGATCGGAAACATCGCACACCATCGGCGTCTGCAGTCTTTGGTACATTAGCATAGAAAGCAACAACGTTATGGTTCGGCAAATCATCACCAGAACACACATAGAAAGTCGATTGATTCTCTGGACCATGCAGGTTACCATTCTTATCAATACCAAAGCCCTTTTGAGGGATAATCAAAGCACTGGTCATCTCCATAACTGGGATACCATTGACCTTTCTTCGGCCAACCGACACTTGCCAGCTCTTTCCGTCAGTCTTTTCATAGCTCAAGTACCCATCTTTCAACGTGAACTTGCCGGTGTAAATCATGGTCTTGGAGACATAGGCAGTGGCCGAGGCAGTTCCCTTACCGAGAAGGACCCGACCGCCATTAGAGACATCATCACTGTTTGTGACACTCAGCTGGCCTTCTCGTTGAGGAGCAGCAGCAGCCAAAACTGAAGTAGCAAATAGAAAAACGTTAAAAAGTTGCATTATGACAAGAACAAAAAATGTGTTAGTGTTTTGAAGATAGAAAAGATTTGAAAATTGGTGGATAACAACACACGGCTGAGAATGACGGTCTTTTATAAGCTCCATATGCCAAGACTGTGCATATACTATTCAGGTACCTGTTTCAGCCGCTTATCCCACCCACATCCAAACCTGGAACAAAAACAACTATCTCATGACGATTTCTATATTTTTGTTTGTTTATATGCTATAATTATCTATCTCTCTGAGGGATGGGCAAGTTACGTATGTTACCTATCCAATTTTAGTTACACCTCCCCCCATCTGCCAAAATAGCCCCCCAAGGCTGTTGTTACCCAAGGCTGTTGTTATAAAAATCATGGGTAGATCACCAACTATTCGATGTTAAATATAGAATGATAGTCATAGCCAAGGGCCGAGAAAAATAAACACAGAACCATGTGGATGAATAAATGACACATGTATTTGGTTTAGTCATACCCGATCGATCGGGTTGAATGTCAAGATATTATTTTTTTGTTACGATATTTCTCTGGGCTCGATTAATTGGTTAATAGGCGTTGTCGCCGAGTCGAAAAAAATTATTGTCGATCGAAGGGGATGAATAAACACAATGTCCAAAGTGTTTGGATATGGATTAGGACTAGGATATCGACTCCCGAAAATCATAGAATATTCTGGCTAAGCTATAACAAAATACTACTAGACTATACTACCTTACGTCAAGCTTGTTGCAAGTCAGTCCACTTCAACTTGGAAGCATAGCAACCTTTAGTTGACCTTGGCTTGTCTCTGAAATATACAACCACGTTTCCGTTAGGGAAATTTGGGCTAGAGCAAATAAACCATGGCGGGTTTGTTTCGTATGGCCCTTGCAAGTACCCTTCGTCATCAATTTTGAACCCTTTCTGCGGGATTCTTCTGGTGTTGGTCATTTGCATAATTGGAAAGCCCTTAAAATCCCCACCTACCGAAACTTGCCATGCAGTGCCGTCTGTTCGTACGTAATCCAGGTACCCGTCATGCAGGCTGAATTTTCCCTTATAGATGTCCAATCTTGTTACAGCTGCAGGTAGCCAAAATTGGTTGTCGCCCTCACCAATAAGCACTTGTCCGCCGTTGGTTCGATCATCATCGTTCTCGACTGTAAGTTGACCTTCTCGATATTGAGCGGCTACAAGGGAGGCGAAGGTAACGAAATTAAGAATTGAATTGATAAACTTCATTTTTGTGGGTATAATCTATTTCTGGATGGTGGTGCGTGCGTTGACCATCAATTTATATGCAATTTCTGGTCTGCCAAGATTCACAGGGCAAGGAAGAAGAACAAGAAAGAAAAAAGAAAAAAGGGATTTCCTCAGCCACTTTTATTATTAGGATCTACCCACAGTAGTAGAACAACAAGCACGGGCCCGGGGAGGGTTTGTCATGATTACGCGGACAGTTCCATATCGGGGGGTACGTTTTGAAATTTGACGTATTCAGCCGTATCCAGAATAATCAGAAACAAAACAAGAATGTTAAATCATGTTTTAAATTGTTAAAACCTATAGATGTTTTTCTTTAGAAAAGAATGGACGACCTATAACAAAAATAAAAAATAGATATAGAAAAATAAAAGACGAAGAGGTATCAGATATCAAAAGCTGAATGGAATCTCGTACTACGCGCTTAGTAGTAAATCTGGTTCCACTTGAGCTTAGCAGGAGAGCAGCCACGTCGAGATCGGTTTCGATCTCCTCGTTCAAAGTAAGCAATGAAATTAGTATTTCGGTCTCGGCAAACATAGAAATCACTGCCACGGCCAGGACCATACAGATACCCATCTCGAGTAACACCGAAACCCTTTTGTTGGGCCATCTTATCTCGAGACATACCCAAGATTGGCAAGCCCCATTTTTCTTGTCGGCCAACCGACACTTGCCAGGCATTTCGGTTCTTGCCATCTTCAAGCCAATCCAGTTCACCATTGTCAAGTCGGAAATGACCAGCGTAGAGCCAAGTCTTGGTGTAAGTGGCAGGAGCTCGCACTCGGCCTTCACCAATAGTGACTCGAGCACCATCGGCATTGCCATCTCGGCTTTCAACAACAAGATTACCGTGTCGTCCCTTGACTGGAGCAAAGTCACCTCCCTGGGCTGCGACAAGACCGGCTGCTAGTAAAAGTCCCCAAAGTTTCATGATTGATAGGTGAGATTTAGATTTTTGAGTTTGTTTGTTAAACAGAGAAACAGAAGAAGAGAAAAAGATGCATTTTTACTGGAGAAATCTGGGGTAATTTATGCTTTTTCGAGTTTGTTATTTTGCCAAGACTCTCTTAACCTTTCTCGTCCGGAGAGCTTTTGTGATTAAAAAAAAAAAAAAAGCAGGGTTTCAGCCGCTTCTGCACGATTAAGACATCGAAATGTGATACCGAAAATAAATAATAATAGAACGTGTGTTTTCACAAGTGGGTACCTTCCGATGGATCTATACCGAAATTCCATTAACTTGATTTCCACCCGATCGATCTCTGTTTTTTAATGATCGACAGCGCCGTGCCTTTGGATCCGAACAAGAGGGAAAGAAAAAAAAAAGATCGGTTTAGTTGGCTTGGGTATACTACTGTTACCAAGAAAAAAACTTGGCCCTTTTCCGTTGTTGAAGTTAAGACAGGAGGGAAAATGGCGGGAATGGATGGATGCAGCCATTGAATCAAAAAGCATGAAACTAGCTCTGTTTTAGAATTGAGTCTAAAAGCCACCCGAATTCAATCTATGGCCGATCAAACCCAGTGTACCTTTACCTTTACATTACCTTACCTTACCTTGGCTTCCCTTACCATCCCCCTCTGATCCTGCTACAATAAGTAGGCTACCTTGATTGAAAATCCCCTTTGATCAACAATATTTACATTGGCATCTTGGCGATATATATTCATTGGATCCTATACGGCACAAAAACCCTTTTTAATACACATAACATCCGCTACCATCCCCCGTCGTCTGCCCTGCCTTGCCATTTTAATTGGATGATTAAAAAAATACTATTCTGTCAAAATAAAAGCTGCCCAGCCGTTCCTTCCCCCAGCCGCCATTGTACGGCTGAGACACAAATGTTTCACCCAATCTGATAGAAAGCATGCAGCCAAAGAACAAGGCGTATCGTAGAATACATGATTTTCAATACAAAGCTCAAGACCAGTTTTTTTTTCCGAAATGATCGTATTGTACTTTTTTATTTTTTGGTATATTGCGCATTTTTTGCACTCTATGTAAATTGTCCACTTGATGTTCCTTGTGTCAAAAAATTATATATACTGTAGTATACTATACTATCGCTATTGCTGCTGCCGTTGCATTTGGTGTTGTTCAAAACTCTGGATTAACGGCGCAACAAACCCTAGACCTTCGGTACCCTCCATTAAAAAGTCAAAATCCATGTCCATCATTGACAACAAATTCTGCCCGGGCTCGTCACCCTGTTGCTGTTGATAATTCTGCATCATTACTGCCATTTGCTGCTGTGTTAGTGGTACTTGTTGCTGTGGTTGTTGTTGCTGCTGCATCTGTTGATTGTCCAGCTGAGCATACGGATACCGAGTGCTATCAAAGCCATCTTCCTGGTAGTTTGTTTGTGAAGAACCGCCCATTTGTTCGTCCATAGATCGATCACGATTCTGTTGTGGCATTTGCGATGGCATTGACTGTTGCTGCTGGGGTTGAGTTTGCGATTGAGATTGTGACTGCAACTGTTCCTGCGGCTGCTGTTGTTGCGATTGCGATTGTGAGTGTGGATGTTGCGGTTGTGGCGGCTCCATGCTCATGCTCTCTCGCTTTATTTGTGGCGGCACAGAAGATCCTGTTGCTTGTTCTTGTGAAGACGCCGGCGGAATGGACTGTTCAGGCTCGCCTTCTTCAATCGTAGACATCAACTGCATCTGCAAAGTGCTCAACACACTACCGAATCGTGAGCTCAAATGCAGTTCATCTGGCGATGATTCATGCAGCGTTTTGGAGATATCCTTGATAAGCTCCAAAGTATGCCGATGGTTTTCAAGAGATTGAGCAGGTGTTAGCATAATACTCTTGACTAAGAATACCACGGCATGGACGATACGAACAACCCATCGGATAGGTGCATGACCCAACGCTCCCATAGCATGCACTCGGTTAGTAACCGCCAACAATTCCTTGGCCGCGTCAGTGGCCATTCCGACGTACCGAGACGATGGAATGATCTCTGCAAAGTTTGTAGCGGTGGAAAAATCCGGCGTCGAACATAGCGCCAATGAATAAATATATAGTCTCGCGTAATGGTAGTCGAACAAGATACTTTCTCGTTCAAGCGAGCTATCCTTCAACAACTCTCGAAACGTTCTTTCCCAATTATCCAAGTGGGGTCCGAACAATGCCAAGAATGTCAAATAACTGCCATTCTTGAGAATCTCCCGGGTGTTCTTTCTAGACCCGTAAAGAGTTTCATGAGCCAACGACATAATCTGCAGCAACCCCAATTTCGCACGTTCAAAACTAGTAAACTCCAAGTTCTCCGGCACCGGTTCATTCAATGACTGATGAAGCATAGACCGACGCCCCATTCGCAGCGATAATACAATTTCCGACAAATGGGTCGCTAAAAACACCTTTGAATCTTCTTCCATCAACCCCAGATCCTGCGCCAATCTAATCCCGTTGCCGATCAACATCCACGCCATCCGATCGCTTCGGCGAGCCGCACCAAACCCCGTAATCCCGTCGCCATTTTGATTGGAAGAACTAGCTCCATCATTAGCATAGTCTGACCATCGCTGATGAATTGCTCTAGGGTTCCATTCGGAAAATAACAGAAACGCAAACACCGTGCCGATACTTCTCGTGCTGGCTTCCGCCCATACTGTCTTTGTGATTAGTTTCTGACAATAGTCCCATAGTCGTAAATGCAAGTCAATAGCCTCTGCCTCGTCTTGTCTGGTGAAGCAATACCGTGACGCCAGGGTTGTAATAGACGCCAGCAAGATTGGCACCTCTGCCAATTTATCTGGGTCGTGAAGATCTTCCGCAATAAATGGATAAAATGGATGCAACGAATCGAAAAAGTACTTGATAAGTTGCCGTGCCTCAGCTTCTGTAATGATCCCTTCCTTCATCAATGAACTATCCGCCAGCTTCACTATAACGGGCGTCGCATCTCTTGTCACTCTCGAACTCGTACCACTAGACTTGAGCGAATCATTATTACCAATATTGTTATTACCATTAGTCCCTGTATTAATACCACCGTTATTATTATTCGAATGGTGATGGTCCGCACCACTGCCATTAGAGTTGACATTACTATTCCCGGCGCTGCCGCCGCCGCTACTAGCACCAGCTCCAACACCACCACCACCGACATTACTACTGGTACCTGATGTATGAGCTCCTAGTCTCGGAATACTTCGCGCTGCATGTGCAAGAATTTCCAATGCATCTGCCGTATTATGAAGTTCTTTCCCACTGATAGGATCTGAAGCCTTATTATGGTCCATCTTCTCCGCTGCCGCGGCGGCCATGGCGGCTTTTTTCTGTAGCCCAGACCGAACGTTGTTAACACCACCTCTCTTTGATACTCCGAATTTGCATTCCCGTCCTTCTCTTCTACATCGCACACAAGGTGGCTTCGGGTTGGCCAAATCTCCCATATCACATTTGGTCTTGCGCTGTCGGCATCCTAAACAAGCCTTGTAGGACCGTTTAAACGGGTGTTTGGATTGAGATAGTCTACCGGTGGGCGATCCAACGGGGGAAGATGAGCTAGCGTCGTGGCTGTAAGTATCAGCTTCGGATTCCATCAGGTGGTTTTAAGCTGGTATTAGATATATATAAGATAAGAAAAAAAAAACGGTCCACTCGGTGGCTCGGTTATAGATGGTGAAGTTTTTTTGGACCATTTTTTTTCTTTTTGGGCGGGTGTTTTTTTTTTTGTAGTTGCCCCCTCTTTTTTGCCGTTGCGGTGGATCTTTTTTTGTGTTACGTAAGACGCCGTAGTTATCGGAGCATTGGTGAGCGTTTAAGGGTTGTAAATCAAGACTTTTGGATCAGATCAATCTAGAGAGAGCACAAACTGTGACTGGTGATTGCAATCGGATCTTAATAGAGATTAGGTTGGAGATATTGATATTTAATGTCGCCGCACCAGATCTAGCAAAAGATGTAACAGTCTGGATTCGGTGTATTAATGGCCCGGAGAATACTTTCCTTATAGACACGAATGCGTCTACAGGATGCACTTTACAAGTCTGAGGGAACAGGAGACTCTGAAGTAGAGGGGGCTGAATCCACGTTTCAACACTTGGAAGCTTAATGATTACAATATAGGATTAAATACCTGCTGTGGGATGTTAGCGCCATCTACCTGTTTAATACTTGAGCAGTTCTTAATAAAGGACGTAAGGCAGACACCTCTAGTCAGCCTCGCCAGACGTTTGCATCCACACGGCTGCTGCAACGTATCTTTGACTAGGAGATAGAAATCATATCGTTATCGTTATCGTTATAATCAATTGTCATTCGTTACACAATACATAACATAAAAAATATCATAAAACCAAATACTAATGTTCATAAAAACCAGAAAAAATAATACCACAGGAACTATACTATACCTATAGCCCAGACTACACCTGTTCAGCATGCTCAGTGGAATGCTTGGTGTCTTCAATCTTTCTTTCCATCATAGCATCACGAACTTCAGACCCAGCCAAATCTGCGCTGTGTCGTTCAGGACCAAAGAATGTCACAATAAGCATGGCGGCAAATACAGCGCCCATCAAGATAGCCATCACTCGACCATACTCATACTGACCTTCAATCTGCTTGCCATTGGAATCATACATTGGGAACCGTTCACCAATAGTCGACTCGATGGTAGACGCAGCACTAGACGCCAAGTTACCCAGTTGGTAAGAAGTACCCACCACAAACGCTCGATATCGAGCTGGTGACAATTCACTGATATAAATTGGCACACAACCCCAGATACCTTGCACTGCAAATTGCAAAAAGAATGCACTGGCATTGACACCGGCGTTGCTGGTAACGAACCCCCATGGATAAATAATAGCACCGCCAATAAAACAACCAATAATAATCATCAATCGTCTACCGACAAACTCAGATGCATGGCCAAGAATAACACCACCGGCAAGAGCACCCAAATTAGCAACACAGTTAGTGACCGTTGAAGCGTCACTGCCGAATCCTAATTCCTTTTCTAATCGAGTAGGGAACAAATCTTGAGACCCATGACTGCTGAAATTCTGAATAGCCATGAAGATGATCAAATAAATAAAAATCAACCAATGAGTCTTGATAGCTTTCTTACCTTGCTTGATGAACTCTTTACTGATGTCACCTTTTTCTTCCTCAGCCGCACGTTGTGCCAAGAATGTATCTGTTTCTGGCAAACACAACCGGAAGATGATTGGAAGTACGCCAAGCGATGCGCAAAGCCAAAATAGTGCTCTCCATCCGTGTGGGGAGTTTGGAGTCACGGCTCGGTTGAACACAACGCAAAGCAAGTAACCCAAGGCATAACATTCTTGGAAGAGACCAGAGATGAACCCACGGGCTTCCACTGGACAACTTTCTAGAGACGTGGCACTAGCATTACCATAGATCCCGCCCATGGCAATACCAAATAGAGCTCGGATGCCCAAGAATTGTTCATAAGTCTGAGCAAACCCAGATGCAAGTTCAAGAATAATAAATAAAGCACAGTTGATGATGAAGGGCCATTTTCTGCCGTATCGATCACCAGCAATACCAAAGATCACGGCACCTACCGATCGCAACATGAGGACTAGAGTAATCCCCCAGGAGATTTCACTGACTTCTTTACCAAATGTTTCTGCAACATGGACAGTTGTCAACGGTAGAGCAAAGTAATCAATAGCATCTACTAACCAACCAGACATCCCTACCAAGATAAACAGCCACTGTCGGCCAGTGATCTGCGCTAGGGCCGGAAATGGGTTCCATAGATGCTTCTTTTCTTGCCATGGTGGAGGTTTGAGTGTCGGAATACGTGTGAGCAGGTAATTCTTGATCGAACCCCACGACAAGTCTGGCGGTTGGTCGACGTACTCGATTTCGCCTTGTTCGTGCATTGTATTAAGATTGGAGGATGCTGATGTGGGGGATCCTTTTTTGTGGATTGGTGTAGAGAGATAAAGTGTAAAGAAAAGGAGGGATTATAAAAAAAGATAAAGAGCAGATCGTCACCTTTTTATATCCGGGAAGACGATCGTTGGTATAGATAGATAATCCTTGGATAGGCCTTTCTTTTTTTTTTTTTTTTTTTTGGTATACTACCCCACGTTTCCGTTTAGTTCTGTTTGACTCAAATATTTTAGGACAGCTAACAGCAAGCGATAATTGGTCTACTAGACATAAATTTGGCTCTGTTTAAGGCTTTAATGCTGTAGCCCGCCTATCATGATGTACTTGTTCCGAGACAAGTTTCTTTTAGTAAGCGGAATGTCCTGCCAACCCGCCCGTTAATGTTTTTAAAAAAGAGACACATGTATGTATTTTCTCCTTTTTCTTTTACCCCGCACCAGTTACACAATTCAATAGCTCTAACCAACTGAAAAAATTTTTCCAAGTTGCTTTTTGACCTAGATATAGATGGATAAAACCAAGGTTGGTAACCGATAAACGCAATTAGCCGGTGAGGGTATGGGATAAATCCCATTTTACTGGTGCTCGAAGTTTAACTTTTAAAAACTTGGATGAATTGTTGTTTCCCGTCTGTAAATAGTCAACTAATGACAGCACCAGCCCATGTCGGTACATGTTTAAATAAAGCAGGGGTGCGAATGGTTGCAAAACAAGCTTTTTTTTTGTGTTTACGGCGAGGATCCCGTAAGGGTCTAAGAAAGCTCGGCGTTTTTTTTGGAGGGGGTAAACCCCGTTGGGCCCAACCAGTAAGGGAATAAAAGCGGAGGAATTATAAGGCGTACATAGAAAGGGCAAGTTATGGTACACAATGATTCGTCATATATATTCACACGGTTGCCTAACTTGGTAATGGCTCGAAATTCACAACACTGGATGACGGGACTTTGGAGTTATACCCTAGAATCGATCATGGTATGGATTCGTAAAGACTTGCTTTGCATGACAAAGCCGTGTGTCGACCTCTTAAAGTCTCGGCGATAAGTGGATAAACAAAAAAACCTAGCTCGATCCTGGAAAGATCATAAACTCTTGCGTAAGTAAGTAATGGAGATGAATGGAGCACATGTCCTGGCGGCGGGGAGAGCATAATATATTGGCTATAGATAGATAATCGAAGCACAACAGAGAGCAACCCCTATCGGGTCCAAATGCAAGTACTAGCTTCATTTGTTGGACCCCTCCTAACTTCTTGGCATGGTTCGGAAATAAGCAACTTGATGGTTCTTTTTATGCATGCGGCGGCAGAGCTTGGCGCAATGCTAAATTTCTACCTGTGACTTCATCTTGAGGTCAGACAACATAGA
>JAKTQM010000990.1:0-18845 GCA_030558825.1 Blastobotrys niveus
ATTGGAGAATATAGCTGGGATGATTCGACTGAGCCTATTTTTGTCAATTTGACGGCGATTGAATACAAGGCAATGTGTCTTTGCATGTCAGCTGGTGCTTACAAGGAGCTGGGGCCACGGGAAGGCAGGAGGAACGCAGGATTTCAGCCAGAAGTGGATGACAGGCAAGCATTTGACGCAGGAAAGACACTGCTTCGAGACAATTTCTACCGATTAAGTGGCAGGAGACTCACCGATAGAGAGATTGAAGATGCGTACGATGCCCAATTGAAGCAAGGTAGAAGAGCCTTTTGGGATGCGTCTGAGCAGGCGTTCCTGCACGCTGTAATGAATGGCGGTGATTCCTATGTTGTTGATGATGGGACAAGTATGATCATGTGCAAGGTAGATGGAATCGAACCCGGTAGCAAACAATTCAAGTATCGGCCAGGGAAGGGAGTACGTGAGCCGCACGAGCTGTCTTGTCGGTATGTGTGCGATCTGCCGGACCATGAGCGGTGTGAGCTGCCACAAGCTGCTATTAGTACAACGACGGTTACCAGAGAAGACGAGTCATTTCTGTGGAAGTTTTTGTGTTTCATTATGACACGGCTGTTTGATCGATTCCCAGAAGTTGAAGATATGTTTAAAGCTGCCAAAACGATGAATAAAGAGCAGCTGGCAGTCGAAGGCAGCCGGTTAGAACAGCTACTCCTGCAGCGACTGGATCAGCCCGACAATCTTGATCCCGGTCGTGACTATTTTTATCAATCTGCACGCAATTACAGTACACGAGCCGCTCGTATGGCTGCAGATAATGTTGGTGGCGCCTGCGACATGGATTTTGACGACTTTAAGGTTAATACAACCATCCATGAAAATTACAAGTCTAGAGACTGTGACTGCAGATTTGGCCCCGAAAACCCTAGCACTAGCTGTAACTGTTACCGCGATGTGATGGGGCCAACGCCAGAAGTTTGTTTTGGCCGTCGGCACGCAGATGGTCCGTACCTGGCACTGAAGATGTTTGATGACAGCGAGCATCAAGAATATGCCAACGAAGTTTATGCTAATAGGAGATTAGAGACGGTTCTTGATGAAGAATCATACATCACATCAAACCTCTTATCGCATGGGGTTATTTCGCGTGGCGATGGGGATCGATTGTATATTTTAATGGGGCATCTGCGGGGGATGCGTGCGGATTATGTCAATTCAGAGTATTCAGATGATTCGGAAGTTGATGAAGATGGTCCGGCTATTGATTTTGAAGAAGTGGACCAATCGCTGCTACGTTGTGGGGTTGACGACGAGCGCTGGAGGCATTTATATCCAGTTGATGGCAAGGTCAAGGTGGCTGATTTTAATCTAAGTATCTTGGAGCCTTTCTATCTTGACAATGAATTGGCGACTTTTTAGCGATAGTGATAATAATACTATGTAATGTTTGTTTATTTGTAAAAATAAGAGGAAAACAATTCATTTTCTGGATGTATAAATAATCAGACTCGAACCTCTATATTCTTGATCCTATCCGTCAAATACCTACATGTTGATGGCCAGCTCGCATAAATGCCATTTTCAAGTGCGGCTCATTGCGGCGAGAATGGCCAATGCCACTTTGACTCAGGAGCACGTTGCTGAGGAGGGATATAACCAAGGAGGTTATACATATCCAAGCTCAAGCAATTCCGAGTACGCATCGCTGTAACTGCTGTAGCTATCTGTGAAATGTTTTTTATTACAAGAAGGAAATAAGGAGTAACTTAAACGCTGAGAAGTTTTGACATACGTGGTATCAAATGTCCCTTTTTAACTGCCACATGGAATATCCTGATAGGAAGGGATAATGGACCCTTCAGGTGGCCCGTTTCAAACTCTAATAACCATAAACAATGTCTTAACCATCTCCATGGTCTAACCACAGACGACGAACAATTTTGAGCCTCACTGATCTTCTGTCGATCTGCCGCCTCTACCCTTTCTCTGATCCACATTAAAAACCAACCAGGATATATACAGACATCTCTCCCTTTTACCGATCTGTACTATCCACTAATTCAAGCTATTCCAATACACGCAAGAAGATCTGGAACATCTCATCTCCCTCAGCGGCCCTAATGAAAAAAAATATAATCTATTGTCTGACTACTTGAAACCAGCTGACTGATCAATAATTATTACCGTACAAAAAAAGCTGAGCAAGCCATGGGACCTGCTCACAAATTTTCTATGCTGCATATTAATCGTCGATTTCGTATTCAAAACGTGTCCTCAGAACATATAATCACAAGCCAAACCGAGTCCCACGGTGGCGGGTAGTAGCCGGATAACAAAGACGCTGCGCCGAACACATCGGGATTAAGCGAGAGCGGGACATCTCAACGGTTTTTTTTTTCGTTTTGCAACGGGACCCTTGTTGTTAGGTTAGAGATCGAAAAAAGTCTGTATTGTATAAACATGATACATGCTTCAACAATCTTATCAAAACTGTGAAATATCATGTCTCAATGATTTATCATGGTTAAAGTACAGTATCGTCTCATCAAACATCCATCGAAATTCTGTTCTTTCCGCTGTTGATGTACAATGACGACGAAAAAATAATTTAATTTATTGTAAAACAAAGCTATTTTTGGTGCGCTTTGTCTGAGCCAGATCTGGCACATTTTAATACCATGCATTATACTATGCCTCCATGGATATATGGCCCACCTGTCCCTCCCTCCCCCATTTCTTTCTCTCTTTCTATCTTTTCTTCATCCTTGACACTGCCTATTTATATCGATAAAAATAACCATTACTAACCAAACTATTCACCCATCCCCTTGCATCATAGTACTCATCTTTCCCCCCATGAACCTGAGTAATTTACCTCTGGATATCCTTTTTGTGATCCTCCAACATCTCGGCCGGAAAGATCTACTATCGCTATCCAGATCCAGTCGCTCTCTGCGGCAGGTTGCAGCTCTCAAACTATGGCGAACTGTAAGTCTGGGTACACACAGCGATGCACTGTTTGACGAATTGACACGACTATTACTGAAACCACACAGATATAGATTGAATCGACATCAGATGTGCATGAGCACACGAGAAGAGAAGGATTTTGGCCGATTTATCGACAGCTGCGGGCGAGGCAGCGACAATTTACTAACAAATGTGGAGACGTTACGAATAGATGGGAAATCACTATGTACGACACAGTCACAACGGATTCTGGGTAAGATAGGATACGCTTGGACCTTCAACTCACTTATTAAGCATCTGGCGCGCCGATGCACTAGCCTGCGGGTGTTGGAGTATACACCTCGGTGTCATAGCAACAATGGAACGGTGGATATAAATGAAATGAAAGCAGTGTTTGATACGTTTTATTGTGCTAGTGGGTTCAGAGTAGTAATAGAAACGCCCGAGTTGACGCAAGAGTTGGCAGATGAGCTGGCCAAATGGCAGATCATGGCGCTAGATTTACGGTTGACGAAGCGAGCACCAAATTTGGTCCAGAGCGAGACGCTGAGACTTCCAGCTTCGTTACAAAGACTCAAAATCGGGTTTTCAGCGGGATGGACGACATTTAACGACGATGTATTGAGGAACCTGTTACTCAACTGTACCAAACTGGAATCACTAATGCTAGAAGGAGGAGTAGCGCTGACAGATTTAAGTTGGATGCCTAGTACTGTAACAGATCTAGGTCTGCGGCTCAAGAGCGGGTTCAGCGACAAGACAATCAGATCCATAGCATCTACAAAACTCAAACGACTGGAAGTGGACTTTTCAAACTACGCATCATTCCTGACTATCAATTGTCCAAACCTGGACAGTTTAGCCATCCATAACCACGATATTTATTTTATGAAGCATACGAAGCCAATCATTGAGGTACTAAAAAGAAGCCCCAGAGTGCGGGACTTTACATGTATGGGTATTGGCCATAATGCAATGTGCGATATTCTCACCGGCACCGGGTGGCGGCTCAACAGTCTGTACGTGACAATCCCCAATCCCGATTATCAAGAGATTGAGCTGGATCTAGACAAGTTTGCCAATGCAATAACCACTTACTCGGCCCACTCGCTGAATACACTGGTGCTGAACCAGCTTGATAACTGGTTACCAGAAATCTTTGAACAAATTCGTTCGGTTGAGCTGGCCAAGCTATTTGAGCCATTGAAAAGGGAATGTCAACGATTGTCGACGGTTTACGTGACAATGAAGGACACCGAATCACCTATGTTCGCTCAGTACGATGGCAACAAAGGCGTCAATTTCTTTGTAAAGCACTTGAAAACGGTGTCTCCTGAGGAAATAAGAGCTGACGGTGTCATCAACCCGCGCGTTGAAACAAAGATGACAATAAGAAAGTTAATTCTTTAGCTCCATTATCACCCCCTTCCCCCTGCATGTAACAAATAATATAGAGTTTTTAACACGCATACGCATACTAATACTCCATACTAGTACTCCTTACCAAACTCTCGCAGCCTCAACATTCGGGAATCCTCCGGGTGCACTGTAGCAAGCTCGCCTTTCAGTAAAAAGTGGACAATAGGATCATCCACATCATCCACTTGAACATACCCGTTCGTCTCACTATCCGCATCGAACATTTCATTGAGCAGATCCATCACCGCCGTTTTCAATTCGGATTCCAAGTTCCGCCCACTTTCTTCCTCCAGCCGCGGCGCCACTTCCTCTGATAACAACCGTTTCAATTCGCTTAGCATAGCCTTATTCCGCTTTTCTTCTGCCTTGTATTTCTCCTTCACTTCAGTAATAACCACCGCCGGTTGTCGCGCTCGAATCGACGACTCAATCTTATCCAACCGCTCCTGCAGTAGTCCGCGAAGAGATTGCAGTTCATCATGTAACACAACTTCACGCTCCAATTTCCGTTTCATTTCCAACTCTTCTTTCTCTAGCTGTATCAGCAATTCCTGGCTCTGCGTGATGTTATCTTCCACTGCCTTCACTGCTGATATGTATGGTCGACACTTAAGCGCCGAAACGTCCAACGCGTCGGCCCCACTGCCGCTTTCCACCGCGTCTTCCAATTGAGCTAGTTCTTCATCCAACCACGTCGGATATAGATCATTGATATATCCACTGTAATTATAATCACCTTTCACAGGATGAATATACTGACATCCATTTTCACTGCCTCTTAAAGCCTCCACGAATCTCTCGTAGATGGAGGTTGTTGAAGCCATTATCGTTTTGTGGTCCATAAAAAAAAGAAAGCCGCTCCCAACTATTTTGAAGTGCCCGGCGTTTTTATAAAAATTTCAGCTCACTTGTGATAAACTTGAACACAAACGATAAAGCCATGCCAGAAATCGATCCAGCCACTATTCAAAACCTCGACGCTGAATCTCGAAAAGAGATCATGCAGTTCATCGAATCTGAGACTTCCAAGTCGAAGGTTCAGTCGTCTGTCCATAACTTCACCGACATGTGCTGGAAGAAGTGTATCACCAATGTCAATTCCAACACTTTGAACAAGACCGAAGAGGCTTGTCTACAAAACTGTTTGCATCGATTCTTGGATACAAATATCAGTATCGTTCAAATGTGCGTTTGTTTCCCTTTTTTTTTCCTTTCTTCTTTCCAGTACTTTGACCATTGCTAACATTCTCTATCTTTTTACTCATAGGATTCAACAACATTCTCAGCAGCGATAAAGAGATTGCAACTGCACAACCTCGCATCTTCATTTTTTGTACAGTATCGGACTATTTCTATTCCACTTGACCTTGTAAATACATTAAAAAAAAACAAATAAACGGTGTTAATCTAGACTAGACATCTATCTTCGGAAACAATACCAAGCAACATTTCTATAGATCCAGGGCGATCTCCTGCTGAGCTCGAGCAAAGTCGGCCCTTTGATGCTCTCTTCTGATCTTTACTTCACGATGATCTTGCGCCAATGCACAGCAATGACAAAACGTATGCGAAAGACAGTCTCTTGCCAGGTTCTTTTCCATGTTGTACCTGGATCGAACGTCATAGCGCTGAAGCAGACCCGCTGCGTTTGTACATCCCGTTGGTGCCATCAACATCATGCATAGATATGGAACTGAGCAGATAAACTTGGAAAACCCTGAAGGTTCTTTATATGGATCTTCATCCTGTGCTTCTAAGTCCAACAGCCCCTTATCTTGGCCCTCCTCTTCCTCGTCGTCATCAAACCGATCTTGATTTAATGATGCTTGAATAGACCCCCAGCTCGCACACGGACAGAAACAAGCCATTACAGTTGATGACAAGTCCTTATGGCAGTCAAACAACCCCGTAGTATAATCATTAGTTAGTTCGACCTTGTTGACACCTTCTTGGCGCTGATACTTTGGAGGTTCCTCTTGTTGTTGTTCTTGTAGTTTTAACATTGTTTTTTCGTCCACAGGTTGTTGCGCCACTAAGCCAGCAGTGGCATCAATATACGTAGGAAGCTCTGGCTCTACAGGGTTCTGTGATGGTTCCTTGTGCATAGTTGGAGATTATGTGAGATTGAGAAATAAATAAACCTGACAAATGTACGTTCTGTCAACCGATAAATAAATAAAATAAGGGAGGAAGGTAAAGAGGAGACGGAAAGATAGTAGGATAAGCTAAGAAGAGAAGAGAACACAGAATCCTAAGATCCGTGTCCAGTTAAAAGGAGCTTACTGGACGGATTCTCCTTTACCATTTCCGGGTTTAGTCGGCTGTGTCTTAGCTTTGGCCATCATGCACACCATGCTCCTGCATGGGCATTGCCCCGCAAATGGCACGCCTCCTATTTTCGATGCCGAGGGCGCGCATGTCAACCTGGTTTAGGTCCAGTTTGCAGATTCCTCCTGCCTTTCCAGATCTATTTTGAAAAAGAACCCCGATCTCTTATAGAAATGTTGCTATTATGCGACTGAAGCTGCAAAGGGGGCTAATTTCCATGTACCGGGGATATGAAAACTTATAACCTTGGTTGTGTAATCGCACATTAAATTTGCAACGCGATCTTGATGAAATCCAAATCGATTCTATTTTGCTTTTAACGTTATCAATTGTCAAAGGAACTGTATGGGTTATGTACATCCTCTTCTTTATAGCTTTGGGTGTCATCTCCTACTATTTCCAGTGCGGCTTACGATACCCGAAAGGCTTGTGTTTTTAGTTGATTTATCGCTTATACACAGATCCTTATTTTCTTGTAAATTGGAAATTGCAAACATGTTTATTAGTTTGTAACAAGGAGTGTATTCACGTAAAGTATTGGAGATAAATACAAGGGCCGTAGTAGACTAAATCTCAGCCAACCCAACTGACCATGTGCTGGATCGGTGCGCCGAATCCGGCAAGCCCAAAAAAATAGTGCCAAACTTCATCACACAGTTTTCATAGAGACGAGTTTGGATTTAATGACAACAGTATTGCAAAGTTGCACAATAGACGTGAGTCAATTCTGATGATTTTGAAAAAAAAAAGGCAGATTTGGCTAACTGATACTCTTAGAAAAAAGCTATTCTAGAAATTCTGGATTCAGATCCACAGGGACATGTAGATAAACTGTTGGAATTTGCTCGACCGCCACGCGGCGATTGGCAGTGGGTGCATAACGAGCTAGCCATGGCCAAATGGCAGGACCAACAAGATTACGTCGATTTGGTACCCAAAGTCCTTGAAAAGCTATCGAATTTAGAGACGAACCCCATGGATATAGCAAAGGTAATGATCTATTACCTGTACGACTACCCCTGGTCAAACGACAAGAGCAAATCTATTGCACAAGACTACATTTCCAAACATGCATACCCAGTCGACACCGATATCATTCCAGAAATCAAAACCTCATTTGTATCAAAACATGCCAAAGTTTCTGCGGCTGGACGAAAGAAGCTGCAGCCAGAACCGACTAGATTCAACACCATTAACCTTGATGATACAACGGGAAAGGTCCCTTGGCGATCTGACCTGGCTGTTATGGCTCTTTTTGAACATTACTTGACGAATTGCTCTCCACAGCAGCTTCAGCAAGATTGGCCGTTCGTTGTTCCAACCACTTTGATCATTGTCGACGACCACGACCCATGTATAAAGCAGAAAGGATGTCAATTGGCAAAGTTAGTCGTACAACGAGTTGATCCAGCTTTTCTCAAATCAACTGGTCTGGCGCCAGTTATCTGGGACGCAGTGTTGCCTTGTTTATCATACTTGCCGCCGGGGGTGTCCATTGACCAGGGTCTTTTGATAGTACCAAAATCAGTCGATGCGCTAATTGAACTTGCACAGCATCATGGTAACAAAAATACCACAGAGAAACTCGATCAGCTGGTTAGAGAAGGCGTCATTCGTGGCATGAAGAATTCTGGAGAAAAGGTAACTGTTGCTTTAATGCTATTGGAGCAATTTGACAAGATTGTTGTCAAGGGTGGACTAAAAGAAGGCACGATACGGCATTTGCAGCCGCTAGTGGCGATTCTAGTAAACGTATTGTCTGATCCGTTTGGGAATGCTTGCAAACCACTGTTGTTGCAAGCATGCATGAGTTTACTAGTGATTTTCCAGTATTGCTGGCCGCGAATTGATGGCTACAAGTTTCATATCTTGGAGGGGTTGGCTCGAGCATGGAGAAATATCGATAGTGACGAAGATGAAGAGGGCAAAAAACAAGTACAGGGGATGCTGAAAAGGGTATTTATTACGTTAGATGATATTACACACCTGGATAGAAATGAGCTACCAAATGGTATTGGCCTTTTTTCTGTGGAAAAATAATCGTGGAGGAAGTGTTTCATAGGGCGGCGCAGGTTAATAGAGCAGCAAGGACGGCAGCATACATCAAAATGGAAAACACAGCGGCAGCTTCTGAAAGAGCCATCCAAAAGTCAATACTGTTTCTGTCAAAGGATAGGAAATCTCGCCACCACCCTTTTGGTGTTTGGTTTGGTCCAGCATGGAAGTTTGGCGATCCTGTGCCGAAAAAGAAGATATCATTCTGCAATTCCCGAACTAATGGACGCACTCGGAACTGTGAAAACAATCCTCCTGCAGTCCAAAACGGGAAGAAGATGAACCCAACATAGATGTACACTTTCAATTTGTAGATCATTTGTTGGAATACCAGGTTATTACCGGCGGTAGTGATGCTGTTCAGGTGGTTTGGCACATATGGCACACTGCCGCCGCACAGTGCGGCTGACTCGGTCGCTGCCAGGTCAGAAGGAGAGAAGGAAGGCACTGGTGGAGGTGGGACCTCTGGTGGCGATGTGGCGAACATTCGTGAGGCACGATGTGATAATGGTGGTGTAAGTGGAATGATTTGGCCGATTTTCGATGTTGTTGGAGAGGGTGTTGTGGGGAAGGTGCCGGAGCAGAGTGTTGATAAAGATGGAGGAGGTGATGATGTCACGTCCCGATATGGTTGGCTGTCGTCACTGTATAACGAACAAGTGCATGAACATTGTGAGTATCTGTCTGAGCTTGTATCTGAAATGACATCGTTGCCTTCATCTGCAGAGTTTCTGTGAATGTTAAGTGGGGCTGTTGGAGGAAGAGGAGGTGGAGGTAGAGGAGGAACAGATGGTGGTGGTGTATTGTGAAGCAGTTTCGGCTGTAATGAACGTTTGTCGTACTGGAACGTGCGGAAATAAGGCTTGGAAAGAGGGTACACGAACTTTGGGTTGTTTCCGGATCTGCTTGTGTTTGCTGTAGATTTGCTATTGGTACTGTCCTCAGAGGAAGAGTAGAAGTGATAATAGATTGGCGAGGAAGGTATTGATTGAGGGACGGTCATTCTTGAAGGAATGTTTTGGGGGACAATGATCCGAAGCATGATATGAACCTTTTTATATACATTTTTTTAATCCAATTGATCTTGTTATGCTTTTTTATTGTTTGTGTCGTGGGGTGGTAATTTTCGATAGTGTAAACACGACCCATCAGTCTGTTTACCGCCCCTCGACGCGACGCGAAAAAAAACCATACATAAACAGACTGACAGGTTGGCGGCGATTCCTACTTGGATCATTTCGATTATTTTTCATATCATTTTTGATTTGTATATATCTGTATATATTAGTTTGTTTGTTTGTTGTTTTTTGTCGTCTATTTATGCCTACAATACACCTAGATAATCCTCCTTGATTGTTCCACTAAACAAAAAGCCCCACGGTTAGTACGATCTATCATTCTCTCAAATATCAACACAATCAAAACACTTACATCGCAAACATCTTGCCTACTTCTGCTCGAACACCAACAATTTTTAGCCGCACCCTGCTTCCCTTTTCTATAGTTTGATCTTCCGAAATATACGCCGGGGGGTTGGCACTTGGATTGAAGCTCATATCCGAAGGAATCAACTAAAATAATATACAAGGTTAGTTCACTCATGCACACACACATTAGTTGAAAAACATACATGTGACGAAACAAACACAGATAAGGGCCCTACATCGGCAAAGAAACCCATCTTGTTCACATTGGTGATGATAGCATCCACAACTTCGCCTTTAAACGGTCTCCACACAATCGCCTTGTACTTGACAATAAACTCCGCCGACCCGCTGGCAGGAATTACTCGACCTTTGCCCACATCTATTTGCATACCATCCATGACACATACAATGTACCCGTACTGACCTGTACAGGTGCCTTCCACGTCCTGCAACAGTTTAGTCTTGAGGTACTGCGTCATGTCTGGTCCAAAATATGACGGGTGAAGTGTTAGAGACAACGATAAATCTTTCTAATAATAAAAAAAAAGAGCATATTGGTTAGCGTATACTGCGTTTAGAGATACTCTCAATAAGAGACCATGAAGCATACCAAAAAGAACATTATGCTTCAATACTCATGAGGTGGTGGTGTGATGGTATATATTATAAGTTGAAACTGTGTGGGGGTGGTATCTTCAATCGTCACTAGACTGTCGCTTTTTTTTGTTTAAATAATACAATGTAACAAGTTGATACAAATAAATAAATTAATAATAGAATTGGTCGTTCTGTGTTTTAATGCAGGTGGGATCAAGAAGGTCGTTTTTTGATGGATGCAGGATAAAGTGTTGCGGGAGTGGTCGTCGCTTTTCAAAGAAACAAGCAGTTGATAGCAGAAGGGCTCAATTGAAAGTGTGGATGTCGATACCCTATGTTGATAATTAGTATAACTCCCCAAGCCGAAACAAACAAACAAAAATAGAAAAAAAAAGGTCTGGTGTTGTCGTCGTTTGATGTTTGATGGAAGACAAATTTCAGTTGTTTCTGGGCACCAATTTTGAGTGTTCAATTTTTCACTTTTTTGTCCCAATAAAAAGCTGGTGTCTACTTCAGGGTAAAACACATCAAAATTCAAAGCCCGACGCCCGCTGCGTAAACCGTCGGATCAGATCATCTTTCCCCACCACAGCGCGGGGGGAACAGAAATTTTCAGCCTTTTGCCATTCTGTTTCGGGTTCTGCCTTTTATTCTCTCTCTCTTTTCTCTTCTCTCTTACCAACCCCATAACACATTATGCTAAGGAATTCAATTCGAGGATTGGCAAGATCCACTATCAACAGGAGGTTCTTCAGCAATGGAGTCAGAATCGCTCCAGAAGTTAAAGATGCAATTGCATCCAAAAAACCAGTAGTAGCTCTGGAAAGTACCATCATCACTCATGGGTTCCCATACCCAGAAAACGTCAAGATGGCACGAGACGTAGAACAGATCATTCGAGACAATGGTGCTATTCCGGCTACTACTGCGTTTGTCCACGGATCACCAATGGTTGGGTTGAATGACGAACATTTGGAGTTCCTAGGTACCGCCAGTGATCTTGTTAAGGTATCTCGTCGAGATGTGCCGCTAGTGGTCAGTAAGAAAATGAGTGGTGGCACTACTATTGCCGGTACTATGATTCTTGCTCACCGTGCTGGTATCAAGGTGTTTGCTACCGGTGGGTTAGGTGGTGTTCATCGTGGCGCTGAAGTGACTATGGATGTCAGTGCGGATCTGGATGAGTTGGCTCGGACTCCTGTCGGTGTAGTCTGTTCAGGTCCAAAGAGTATTTTGGATATTGAAAAGACAATGGAATATTTAGAAACTAAGGGTGTGCCAGTGTTGACCTACGGGCCAAAGGGGACGAATGTTCCTGGGTTTTTCACCAGCGATTCGGGTGTACCATCACCATATAATTTCCAAACCTGTGAAGAAGCAGCCGAACTTTTGTGTACGTGATAAAAGACTGAAGGGTAGGGAAAGAGCTTTTCGTGTGCTAACTAATTTTCAATGTTTTTTTCTAGATGCAAATGACCAATTGGCATTGAACAATGGGTCTGTGTTTTGCGTGCCAACCCCACCGGAATTGTCCATGCCAAAGGATTTCATCAATGGTATTATCGAACAAGCAGTTAAAGACGCTGAGACTGAAGGAATCAAGGGTAAGGCTGTTACTCCGTTCTTGTTGAAACGAATCTGGGAACATACCAAGGGTGATTCTCTCAGTACCAATTCTGGCTTTGTTAAGAACAATGCAGCAATTGCAGCCCGTATCGCTGTGCATTTGAGTTCGTTGGAGGTAAAGTAAAAGAAAATCATCATCAAACGGGAGAGAGAATATAGAGTCTGTATTAACATGTTCGTTTTTTTTTCTTCTTTTGCTTATGAATAGGTCTCATCGGGTAGTAGATTCATGCAGGATTATGCACAAGTACAGGTACCAGCACAGCCGGCCATCAAGAATATACCAGCAGTATCAGACAAAAGCAAGACGACCACAACAGAAAGCGCAACAACTGCTACTGCTATTACCAAAACCGACGCAATTATTGTGGGAACATTGGCTCAAGATCTAACATGTACATTACAAGGCACAGGCTCGGCTCTCATGCACACATCAACCCCAGGCAAAGTAGAAACCAGCATTGGCGGTGTAGGACGGAACGTAGCGTTGGCTGCCGCGTATGCTGGTGCGGCGCATGGCACTGGGGTGCGGCTCGTCACGGAAATTGGCCGTGACAGTGCCAAATCCATCTTGGATCAGGTGAAGCAAGAGTATAATGCATTTGATACGTCTGGTATCATGGTAAGTGAAGAAAACAGGACAGCGCGGTATATCGCCATGCATGACGCTACAGGGGAACTTGTTGCTGCATGTGCCGACATGGAGAGTGCCGGGAATTTGGACATGGAATGGATTAAACGTAATATCAAGGAATCCACACCTCAATGTGTGTTTTTCGATGGAAATATTGGTGTGGATCAGAAACGAGCTGTGATTGAAAGCGCCAAAGCTGTCGGTGCTGTGGTAGGGTTCGAGCCGGCATCTGTACCAAAAGCAGCGTGGTTGGCGGATGTTGGGCTGTCTTTGGGTACGTTCCCTAATCATAGCGTGGATATCTGCACGCCTAATGTGTATGAATTGGATGCGCTGTATAATGCGTTCCGAGAGAAGGATTTATTTGATGTGGATAATTGGTTTCCGGTGGTGGACTCTCTTCGGATCAGTGATACCTTCAGAACAGCAATGGAGAACTTGGCACAGACGACACCGGAATTGAATGATTTTATCACGTCGGGCTTGGCTCAAAAGGCATTGCATATGTTACCATATATTCCTAATTTGTTTGTCAAAAGCGGTACGAAGGGTGTAGTGTCGTTCCAGTTGGTGGATGGCATTAGTCGGTTGAAACAGACAGTAGGTGAAGTGGCCGGGACGAAAGTGCAGTCGAGATCCTGTGTGGGCCGGAATGATTGTGGGGTGTTGATCCAACATTTCCCGGCAGAGAAGCTTGGGGAAGGTCAAAAGGTGGTGAGTGTGACGGGGGCAGGAGATACGTTTTGTGGGGTATTAATCGCCGAGATTGCTAGAGATAAGAAGTGGTTGATGGATGGTGGCGAGAAGAAGTTTAAAGTTATGCAACGGGCACAGAGGTGTGCAGCGTTGACCGTTCAGTCAAACATGGCAGTAAGTCCAAAGATCTTGGATGGTGTACAATAGATATGTAAGTAATTGGCAGATATAGAATGTTTCAAGTACCCGTGCCTCAGTGTTACTGCCCTTACCTACTTTTACTAGCTTAATCATAGTGGAAACAAAATTCAAATTAATCTATTTACAAAAACTACACATTCGGACTCTCTGCTTAAAATTACTTTGCCAACTCAGCCAAAGTCTTGATACAAGCCTTTCGGGCCCCCTCTGACGACGGATTATTCCCACTCAAATACTGCAAGAACAAAAACTCAGTAACCAACGTATTCTCCACTTTACCCAACTCAATTGCCGCGATATCATCCTCTTTATCCGCCTTGTAAAAATCACAAGTCATGACACCATCACTACCTCGGTTCAAATGCAGCACTTTATTCTTTGGCACCGCCTTCTTACGACCGAAAGCACGTTTCAATTCACCTAACCCTTCGCCAAATTCTTCGTTATTACCTTCAGCCTTGAACCGTGGATGCGCCATAATCTTTCGTACAATCCCGTCTCGCAAATGACCAAAATCGGTGTTTCGAACCGGCACAATTCGGATATCCAGTCGCACGCCGCCTCGCAAAAGCTTGGCAATCAATTCACCGCTCTTTTCATGATCCAACAGTTCTTCTTCCGTTACACCGCCAATAAGCTTCTTGACCTTGACTTTATCACTATCGGCAATGTAAATGCCCACAGCGTACACGTTGATGCCAAGGAACGAAACGCTCCGCACGCCAGTACCTAGCAAGGAATACGAGTCGCCACGGTAGGTGAAAGCGGTAGGGAATGGGTTGACTTTGGTTTCAGGTTGTACGTATTCGACCGATTCTGGTGTGTTGATAAGAGAGGCAACGTCGAGAGCAATGGATTGTTGTTGATGTTGCAGGGTGAGGTATGTTGCGCAACCAACGGCAGCGGCAGAGGCAATGTACATGCCCAATCGTGTCGCACGGGTGGCAGGTCTGGCAATTGTACGAGTGGAGGTGGAGAGTGAGCGGGTAGTTGCCCGGCTTGCTGTTCGCAGCGTGGTGAACACTGTTTGTCTAAACATGCTGTGTGAAGTGTTTAAAAGTGAAGAGAGAGATGAGTTTGGGGTGGGAAATTGTATACTAAAAAAGGGCTCCGTGGCGCGCCAGGTCTTTGTTAAGCCGCACACTTGTGTCGTCTGTGGGGATGGGTTAGATCTAGAAAGAGTAATTGATATGTACCAAGACATATCTGGGTGGGCTAGAGCTAGGGGCGCTAGAGATACGAACTATTTCCACTATCTAGAGAGGGTATAATCCAGATTTTAATCAGCGGACGCCAATGTAGCGTATCCTGCGATCCATATTAAGCGACGCTTTGAACACACACCATGGAAACAACTTAAAATTGTAAGGTAAAATCATTCTTCATTATCACGTTAATTACATCAAGATACTACTCTATGCTCTTCTGCTTCGTCCACGACCTCTACCTCGTCCACGACCGCCACGCCCTGCTCCACTGACACTTCCAGCGCTAGCAGGACGGCCACGACGACTGCCCGACCGAGTCAACATTCCACTACCACTATCATTACCATCCTCTTCCACCTCCATGTCTTCCGTCTTCTGCCTCTTTGCAGGCGGAGTGACACCATGAGATTCCACCTCCGTCTCACCTTCCCCTTCCCCATCCGCATCCTGTTCGGTCTCTGATACCACCTTACTTTCATCATTCGGCTCTCGAGATTCCTCCCGTTCATCAACATCCATTTTATTTTCGTCGCCATTCTGTGCATTCTCCTGTGGGGTACCTTGCTTGGTCTCTACTTCAACAGACCCATTCTCATTCGTCTTATCCTTCGGAGTATCAACCTCGCCGTTACCAATAAGATCCGTTTTAATATCTCCATTGGCATCAACTTCGCCAGACTCGGCGGCCGCAGCCGCTGCAGCAGCAGCGGCAGCAGCTTCACGCTCCTTCTTTGGACGTGGACCACTCTTACGTTTCATCGCTTCTGGACCATCGTATTCTCGCGTAACAGCCAACAGCAATGTCTGACACCGTCGTGACAACTCCGTCGGAGTTCGTGATAGCAAGAACCAATCAAACCGGAACAATGGCGATTGTTTAATCCGCTTACGCAGTTTCTTGAACAAATTCTTATCGTCCAACCCAATCTCGTTCATCTGCGTCAACAAGAACCGATCCTCATCTTCAGTATACACCTTCTTTGCATTATTAACCGGGTAAATAATCGACATATCACTCAACGGAGCTTGACAAGCCTCAATCTTCTTCTGCAGCAATTCCTTTTGATGGAGCTTGGTCTTGTTCTTGGCTTCTGCCGCCTGGATAATATTCAGATACTTGGTGTAATCCTCCAACTCCCTGTATCGTTCCCAAAACACCTTGGAATACGCTTCGACTTCTGCTGCCGTCTTATCTCGCAGTGCACTAGCAATCCGCTCGTAATTCTCCCGTCCATATTTACCCACGGCATGAACAAAGTTGGTGAAATCACGTTTACTCCAATTGACAAATCCACTTTCTTCTAGCTCCACCTTCTCCCGTTCTTCTTCCTCAGTCAATGGTTCAGCATTTTCAAGGTCCTCTTCGTCTTCATCTTCGTTATACACACTATGCATACGACGATGGTACCGTAGCTCCTTGTTCTGCAACTCTTCCAATCGTGGATCGAAAAACTGGTAGTCATGCAACGGAACTTGTTTTGGCGCTCGTACTGTCCGTGCTGCTTGCCTAGCCGCATTCATTTGACTCTTGAACATTTGGTGGGTGTTATAAGTGCCATGACCACTACCTCGATCACGCCGGGACGGACCAATCCAGAAATGTCCCTGCTTGTTCTTCTTGGCAAAGTCTTGTCCGTTCCATTGATAGGCACTAACGTCCGAAGTAAACCGTTGTAAATCGTCAAGCCCTAACTCAGCATACTTGGCATTCAGTTCCTGGGTCTTCATCTCACCTCGCCGTAGAATCTCCTCAATCGAGTCCTCAGTAACGTCGCCATCCTGATTCTCCAATACATCCATTGCACCATGCTGAATCATGTTCAACAGTTCGTCCTTTGAAGTAGATGCATTCTTGCTCTGGTTCTGATTAGCTCGACCTTGCTGGATAACCAACTGATCAAGGCGCAGCTTCTGCGCTGCTCGTTCCAACACCTTCTCTTCGATAGCCATTTCGGTGACAAATCTAAACACCTGCACTTGCTTAGTCTGGCCGATTCGGTGAGCTCGATCCATCGCTTGCAAGTCAGCCTGCGGGTTCCAATCTGAATCGTACAAAATGACAATATCTGCACTAGTCAAGTTGATCCCCAACCCACCAGCACGGGTGGTTAGCAAAAATACAAACTTTTCAGACCCTTCCTGGTTGTACTCGTCAATTGCAGCAATACGATCTTCATGGTTCGTAGACCCATCAATTCGGCAGTACTCGTATTCTCTAAACATGCAATAGTCTTCCAAAATGTCCAACATTCGGCTCATTTGCGAAAAGATCAACACTCGCGACCCTTGTTCCTTTTTCTGTTTCAACAACTTGTCAAGAATTTTCATTTTGCCAGCATTATCGACCAAATGCTCGTCGGTAGTAAAAGGCGGACCTGGCTCAGCGCCTTCGAATAAATAAGGATGGTTACAACACTTTCGCAACTGCATGACAATATTCAACAACCGTGTTTTTCCTTCACGTTTGCCAACTGCACCATTAACTGCATCAAGATCCTTCTCCAACAACCGTCGGTACCATTCCCGCTGCATCTTGGTCATGCCCACATACACATTAACTTCCTTTTTCGGTAGCAATGACTTTTCAACGTCACTTTTCACTCTTCGCAACAAAAACGGACTCAATACTTTATGTAGCTGTTGCACGACCGAATCTTGGTCACTGTCTTGACCCTCAAACCAGTCGTCAAAAACCTGCGAGTCAGAAAACACATCAGGCAGCAAAAAGTTCAATAACGCCCACAGCTCATGCAAGTTATTTTGCAGTGGAGTACCAGTAATCAATAGCCGATTTCGCGAGTGGAACACCCGTATAATTTGCGACAACATCGAATCTTCATTCTTAATACGATGTGCTTCATCTACAATAATATACTGCCAGGCAATCTTCTTTAATTGCGCTTTTTCTCGAATAATCATCTCATAAGACGAAATGCACACATCAAAGTCACACCCTAGCAGCTTGTTCTTGATCAAATCGGCTCGTGTGTCCTTATCACCATGCAACACAAACGCATTGATTTCCGGAATCCATCGATTAAACTCTCGAACCCAATTGTCCAACGTTGACTTGGGCACAATAACAATATGTGGTCCTTCAATATTTTGAATGTATCGTAAGTACCCCAAAAAGGCAATAGTCTGTAAGGTCTTACCCAACCCCATTTCATCAGCAAGAATCCCTGAAATACTATTCTCATGCAGCGAAATAAGCCAGTTGAGACCTTGAACCTGGTACTCTCGTAATGTCCCTGAAATATACTGCGGTGATTCCGTAAACACTGTGCTATGCGGTTCATCCTCTTCATCGTTCAATAATTCCTCATCCTCTTCTCGTTCCGTCTTACGTCGTCTAGTTTGCTTCTTGCCCCGCTTTTTTTTACGATCATTCTCCGTTACTTTATCGACTTCTCTCAAGATTTTACGAAACTTTGCATCGTCTTTGGCTTTAATATCAACAAAATGGCGGAATAAATCAGTCAATCCAAGCAAATAAGAATACCGTTTGATCGTATCGTCGCTCTACAATTCAAAAACCAAGTTAGCCCTTTTGATCCCATTCTCCAAGGTCCCTCTTATTACATACATCAAAATGCTTGCTGTTGATCTCTTCTTTGGTTAATAAATAATCTTTTGCCTTTTCGCTGGGGCTTTTGGGCCGAAATGGTTTCTATCAAAAAAAAAAAAAAAAAAAAAAAATTTCTC
>JAKTQM010000990.1:28136-42822 GCA_030558825.1 Blastobotrys niveus
GTAGCCGAGCTAGCAGAAGCAAACAGCGAACAGGCAGCCAAGCTAGTAGAAGCAAAGACCGAGGCTAAGGAAGAATTCCTGGAACGGCTTGCGGAGTTGCAAGAAAAGACCACTGAAGCTGCTGCTGAGCAGAACTAAGCTTAGGGCGTCTATATAACTTATCCTGAGAATATCTAGTACAACAGTAATCTAATAATTGTAATTCTTTTTTAGCCAGATGTTATCAGTCTGATAGCAGTAATGATTTTGATAAAACTCGTTTGTTGTTACATACATTACATTTTTTCCTACCACATCACTATTGTCTGGCAACAACACCCGACTTCTGTGCGTTCTCCAAGATATACTTCTTGTAATCCTGGATGCCACCTTCGAACCGCCGAACCGTGCCGTTCTCAGAAACCCAAATCTCCTTACACACATTCTGGATAGTAGCAACATCGTGCGATACCATGAGAATACCACCTTTAAAGTTCTTCAACGCATCAGCCAACGCATCCAAACCTGCTGTATCCAAGTGATTAGAAGGTTCGTCCAGAATCAAAACATGCGGCTGATTCAACCCCAAACAAGCAAACGCAACACGACTCTTTTGACCACCAGAAAGTGTGGCAATCTTCTGCAACCCCAATGACCCGGTGATACCAAATGCACCCAACATACGTCGGTATTCTTCATCCGTCTTGCCTGGATGCACCTTGGCCATCCATTCAACTGGCGAGCACGTCAAATCCATTGCATCAATATGATGCTGGGCAAAATACCCGATTCGAAGCCGCGCGTTCTTGACAATTTGCCCACCAGATGGCTGCAACTGGTCGATAAGCAACTTCAACAATGTAGTCTTACCACACCCGTTACCACCTACCAATGCAATTCGCGAATCCATCTGAACATCCAAATCAACATGATCCAGCAACTTGCGTTCTGGAGAGTATCCGAATGTTACATCTTGCAACTGCATAATAGGCGGCGATAGATTGTCAGGATCAGGAAACTTGAATGTAATAGTCTTGTCTTCTTCTGGTGGTTCCAGTACTGGCAGCTTCTCCAGCTTTTTGATTCGTGACTGTGCTTCGGCAGCTTTACCAGCATTGTATCGGAACTTGTCAATAAACTGTTGCAAATGCTTTCGATATGCCATTTGATTTTCGTACTCTCGTTGTTGTGTCTTTCGTCGTTCTTCTCGAGTAGCATAGAAGGAATCGAAATTGGCACCTCGGTAGTAATCCAGTCGTTCAGAATGCTGGTGGATAATATCGGTAGCAACGTCATTAAGGAATGCTCGATCGTGCGATACAACCAATACTGTAGATGGATACGTCTGCAAGTAGTCAGACAAGAAAGTAATAGATGGAACATCCAACATATTGGAAGGTTCGTCAAGCAACAACAAATCCGGCTTGAAGAACAATGCTCTTGCCAATGACAATCGCATTCTCCACCCACCAGAGAAAGATTTTGTTGGTTTTTGCTGTGCTTCTGGCGAGAACCCCAACCCGTTAAGAATTGTAGCGGCTCGAGATTCAGCCTTGTCTGCTTCGATAACCGTCAACTTTTCATACACTTCCGAAAGTTCAGTTTCCAAATCGCTTCGTTCATTGTCAAGTTTCTTAGCTTCTGGATCATTCTGATCGATAAAACTACCCATATTTTCAATCTCTGCACCTAGTTCGGAAATACGATTTTGCAATTTATCCTGCTGCATCAACAGTTGCTTTCTCCAAACATCAGCATCCAATACTGTCTGCAATGCACTTGTATCATCACCTGTCACTTCTTGTTCCACATATAAAATTGTAATATGTTTTGGAATAGCCAATTCTCTTCGCGACATGGCCTTGAGCAACGTAGACTTACCGATACCGTTTTGACCAACCAGACCATATCGTCGTCCCGCCGACAATTGTAGCGTGGCATCGGCCAAGATTCGTTGACCAGCCCCAACATACAAGTCAAAGTTTTCAATCTTGATGCTCTTGTCTTTACCCTCTGCTGAAGCCATATCCAATGGATTGACAGTAAGGAAAAAGGTGTCGTAATCTTGTTCCTGTTCGTTGGCCTTGATAAGTTTGGATGCTTCATATTCGAAATACTTTTGTTCTTGCTTCGCTCGCTTAGCGGCAATCTTCTTCTCCGCCTTCTCCAACTTCTTCTTATCAACCTTGGATTCAACCTTACGCCCTGTAAGCAGCTCCAAGTCCACACCATCGCTATTAGAATACACCTGCTTGGCATTTTGTCGTTGAGCAGATAGTAAAGTCTCTTGATCCAACTTTCGAGTGGCAGAGTTTGCAGATCGAGAAGATGCATTAACAGAGTAAAGATTTTCAAGTTCTTTGGTCAACTCCGTCCTTAGCGATGACAATGAGTTGTCGTCGCCACCCGCATCTTTCAATAACGAACAGATAAAGTCCACTTCATTATCAATATTCAAAGTCGCCGCGACTGCCGAATCGGATGTACTGTTGGCAATGTGTTGTACATATCCAGCTGCGTAATCGGACACAACAGAATCGATTGCTGGCACTGCTTTTCTTACTTGACTTGCCAAAGTGGTCATTTTTATGCTTGATGTGTAGTGGTCCTTTCAAAAAAAAAAATGATTGAGTCCTCGACTTGACAATTGGATCATGTTTGAAGCGTGTGCAACTTTTTTTTTATTTCGCTCCAATGACTGGATTCACGTGACCAAAATCACGTGAATCGTCAATGGAATACGATTTTGTCATTATGTGCGGCTTGGACAAACATGAACAAAATAAACTGTCCTAATTTTCATTTTAGTCATCTACAATAATTAATACTTAGTGGCATCTAATCCTTCGGAGAGCAACTGTGGGGTTCTCTGTTCGACAAGGGATTTGAAAACGATACCAGAAGCTTATACTCTTTCGGCTGCCATCATCTGACATTTTACTTGGTATTTAAGGTTGGCAAAGGTTTCCTTTATTGTACTACTTGTTTCTCTTCTCCACTCTGTAAAAAGTACCAGTTGAAACAAACAAACATACAAACAAGTCATTTAGATAAGCGAGAGAGGAAAATTCGCCAATTTTATCATTTCTTTCTTGACATTTGGCGTATCCGTTTCAATTGTGGTGCAATACATATTTCACCTTCACACACCCACACTTCTGATTCATACAAGGCTTATAGAGCACAGAATTTGCATACAAAATGACGGTAAGTTTTTATTATTCATCCTACAATAAAACCCTAGGAAGAAAAAACAGGAAGCTTTGGAATCTGCGACAGGTTGCCGTTTGGAACGATTGATGACCAAAGGCACGGCTCTCACTCATCGCACATCGCATCGCCGATTTCGGAGTCGGTCTAATACATTTACCCGGAGTGTTTCTATTCGAAAACGGAGCCATCATAACAGACTGAAACAGATTTGTGCATGAGCCATCTAATTTTATTCAGTCATTCTCCGGTCGCTACCTTTTAAAGTCCCCTTGTTGTTCCACCGCTTCTTTTTTTTTTATTTTTCCTGAATAATCCTCAATTGAACTCAAGCTAATTGGCGTGTTTTTGAAAAATATTCTAGGTACCTGAAGTATTCCAACCTCTTCGACCTTCACAACACCATCAATCCAAACTAGACACAAATCCTTTATTGCAGCCACAACAACGTAAAAAGATGTTCATGGAAAATCAACACCTCGGAGACAAAACTAGAGCCGAAGATTGGCGAAGTATGAGCTAAAAGCAATAACAACGCACCGTCTTTTCAAGTTGCTAACGGTCCTCTTTTTTTTTTTTTTCTCTATAGTTCGTGGTTACGACCCACTCACAGCTCCAGATGTTCTTCAGCATGAGCTCCCTCTTACAGAAAAAGCCAAGGAAAACATTCTTAATGGTCGAAACGAAGCCTGTAACATTCTGAACGGTAAAGACGATCGGTTATTGGTAGTTGTTGGTCCGTGCTCTATCCACGACCCTAATGCCGCCCTCGAATACTGCGAACGACTTCACAAACTCTCAACACAACTATCTGACGATTTACTCATTGTGATGCGAGCTTACTTGGAAAAGCCACGAACAACTGTCGGCTGGAAGGGTCTAATCAATGACCCGGAAATTGATGGTTCTTTCCAGATCAATAAAGGTCTGCGCGTTGCTCGTGAGTTGTTCGTCAAATTGACCGAAAAACTACCAATTGCAGGTGAAATGCTCGACACTATTTCGCCTCAATTCTTATCTGATTTATTCTCGGTGGGTGCTATCGGTGCACGAACCCCTGAATCACAATTACATAGAGAACTGGCCTCTGGGTTGTCCTTCCCAGTAGGCTTCGAGAACGGTACTGACGGTAACCTTGATGTATCTGTCGACGCTATTCGAGCCGCCAACAACCCACATCATTTCTTGTCTGTGACAAAACCAGGTGTCGTTGCTATTGTTGGAACTGACGGTAACCAAGACTGCTTCGTCATTCTGCGAGGTGGTAAACACGGCACAAATTTCGACGCTGAAAATGTCAAGCAAGCCAAGGAAAAGCTCGCAAAGGCTGGTATTATCGGTGAATCCCAGCCTGGTCCTAGAAACATGATTGATTGTTCTCATGCTAATAGTTCCAAGGACTACCGAAATCAGCCAAAGGTTGCCAAGGTCATTGGTGAACAGCTAGCTGCTGGTGAAGATGGTATTTGTGGTGTCATGATTGAATCGAATATTAATGCTGGTAACCAAAAGGTTCCACCACAGGAAGAAGGCGGTAAGAATGCGTTGAAGTATGGTGTTTCTATTACTGATTCGTGTATTGACTGGGAAACCACCGTCACCACATTGGAAGGTCTAGCTGAAGCTGTACGTGCCAGAAGAGCTTCCAAGAACTAAAAGTAATTAGAAAAAAAAATCAAAAGTAAATTAACGATCAATTCAAAGAAAGAAAGATAATAGTAATAAAATCGTCTCTTCTAATCTTACATCTATCAATTCCCTTCTCGGACGGCGACGGCGACCGATATCCCCCCTAGAAAAAATGTCAAACTTGCAGTAAATAAACTGACAGAACACACCCCCTAGATCCATATGGATATATCCTCAGCATTCAGTTACACTTCGCATTGTCCTCCACAATCTAGCAGCAATGGTACTTACATAGCATACATTTCTGGCGATATCCTAGTTGTCAGGTCATGTGTAACGCTGGCCACAAAACGCATAGTCAACCTCGACCCTCAGTTTGGCCGACGCGTCGTAGCCATCCGGTGGGATAAGTCCGTCCCTCAATGCAAAGAACAACGACTAGCTATAGCTACGCCCGACGAAATTCTCACGTTTTCTGTTGACTCGGATGATACTAACCTGCTAGGCGGCAGCAAAAAGGCACAGGGCCAATCTAGTGGTAGGATCGTCCTGGGCAGCGAAGGAGTGGCTGACGTTGAATGGAAAAGCTGCGGGTACCAGTCAGGTGAGTATGCCGACGACGAACATATACTTGTACGACTGGTTGTATTCAGCCGAAGTGCATTAAAGGCTTCAGTATGGTCTTCAGATGGGCTGGAGTTGGAAATGGGTGTGCCAAAGATATCGCGGTGTTTAAGGGCCGCTCGAGAAAACAGTATATCAATTGTTACTCGTGAAACGACGACTGATGCTGTTCGTACTGTTAACATGCATCAATTAGCAGCTGGAGAATACGACAAGAGTAAGTTAATCAAAGAGATAACTCTCAATGGGCTGTTAGATGCGAAGGATATCCAGTGGTCACCGTCGGGGTTGTACTTAGCAGCAAGTGATACACCAGCGATGGGACGTAAAGTCAATGTTTATGCAGTCGACGGTACACTAATGTGGACATTTTCAGGCGAAGAGTACCGTCAAGATGGGATAACGGTGATGCAGTGGCTAGCGCCAATGAGCCATACGAACGACTATCAGGGCTATGAGACGCTGCTGCTAGGCACACAAAACGAGACAGTTATCGCCATGAGCATGTTGAATTTCAGAACACTGTGGGAATTGGAACTAGGCGCAGTATACAGCCAAGTGCCGGTTTGGGTCGAGGATGAGTCAGAAGAAATGTCCAAGCTGGTGTATAGTATGGCACGGCTGCCGTTCCAACCACCCCGGCTAATCGCCAATGATAGAGTCGGCGGGGTGAACACGCTCAAGTTGTCAAAGTCTGGGGCATTGTTGGCTATTGTGACCGATAAAATGCCTTCCACTGTATGGATATGGCATCTGCAAGCGATGGTGGACAATAATGAGGGTGGTGATGGCGAAGTACCGTCACCAGCACCTGCTGAACTTCAAGGCATATTATGTCACTCTTCAATTGTTCACACCGTCGAATGGAATAATGAAGGAGACATTGATTCTCTGTTAGTGATACCAAAAGAAGGCTCGTTAGTTGGTGTATGGTCGCCGTTAAGTGAGTATGAGCCGACGTTAGTGGACTTGTCGCAGCACCTAGGAAGTCTCATGGGTGCACATTGGGCAGGATCAAAGCGAGTGGTAGTATACGACAAGCGGTCATTTGTAACCATAACGCTTTCTGGGACAACCAGTGGAGATGATAGAACTGGGACTAATGGTGAAGTGAGTATAAGGCATGGTGGGGACGAGAGTGAAGATGAAGAGGATGATATGCGCCACGGCTCGCCGCAGATGCTTCAAGATGACGACACAAGAGTGAGGGATATAGTAAATGGTGTACAGCAGTCTGAATGGACGGAGGATCCAGAGGATATAAAGGTTGAAGATACTTTCTATGGATTATCATTGAAATCATGATAGGCGCCTCCTAGGAAGCAAAGCACAACAGCTTAGGCGCCATTTCAATGCCTTTCAGCCGCACTGTCTTTGGAGCCGATGGTGCACGAAGCAGCTGGAAATGTAGTTTGATACTATTAGAAACGATGAAAAAAAATAATATATTATATTAAGCTGATTTAAAGATAAATGTTACTAAAAGAGTTGCGTTCTTGGAGCTAATTAATTGGGCAAAGATAAGAGAGGTGGAAAAGTCTTGGAGAATTCATTTTAAGCGAGAGGAGAAGGTCCGGAAGATGAAGATTGAGGCGGCACAGGCGTGGAAGTAGCATTGGAAGTTCGCCCAGAGTGTTGGCACCCACTGTTGCACCCATGGCTGCTACAAGCATCACTGATGCCACCAGCACTGCTATTCCCGTTACCATTCATATACCCCGCCTTGGCATGACCATGAACATTCTTCTCATACTCGTCAACCCGTGCTTTGAGCATGTTGTTCTCCCGCCGTAGAATC
Source organism: Blastobotrys niveus (assembly GCA_030558825.1). Taxonomy (NCBI): domain Eukaryota; kingdom Fungi; phylum Ascomycota; class Dipodascomycetes; order Dipodascales; family Trichomonascaceae; genus Blastobotrys; species Blastobotrys niveus. The sequence continues at coordinate 35,377 of JAKTQM010000990.1, forward strand.
CCGAGCTCCACTTCCTTCTGCGCAGCACGACCTTGAGAGAGCATTCGACCAAGGTATTCATTTTCCTGCTTGAGCGTCTTGAGCTTGGTTACAATACGATGGGCAATTTCATCATTATCAAGGCTCGACGATGATACACCAGCTGTTGCGCCGCCCCCATTGTTGTTGTTGCTGTTCTTGCTGCCGGCACGACCATTGTTACCGCTAGTTACTGCACTTGCAGTTATAATAGCGCCCATTTCCATCTTCAACCGCTCGATCTCCCGATCCTTCTCTTCAAGTTTCTCAGTCATGCTTCGAAACGCTTGCTCGATAGCTGGATCGACCATATGCAATGAAGAGCTCGGGACTGACCCGAATCCCCCACCAGTATTGAAACCATTGGAAGTTCCAGAGTTGCCATTCGCATATTGTGCTGCCAAATTTGGCTGAGAGCTGCGTGCAGATGGCCCCCGCTGGTGCAACTGCGGCTGTGGTGCGTGGATAGATGGTAGTCCACCACCAATTCCAGCACCACTAAGCAATGTGCTCAGCCGTTTCATTTCTTGATCATTTTTTGGCATAAATGGCTCAGTAGGACTGGAATTGAACAAATCAATGGCAGATGGAGACGAATCAGTAGACAACACCGAGTTGTGACGAGACATTTCCGTGCTGCTGAAGTCGAAGTTGCTGCTACTGTTGTTGTTCGAAAACGCCCCGCCATAGCTGTTTCCCCATAAGCTTGGAAGTCCACCACCGCCAGAGGATGATCCATCACTTGGTTGAGAAGTCATTGGAAGTGAGCTGATGGAGCTGCGTTGGGTGAGGAAGTGCTGGGATTGGCCATTGCTGGATCGTGGTTGCGGTTGCGGTTGTTGTTGTTGTTGCTGCTGCTGCTGTTGCTGATTCAAGGATGACGATGAGCTGTATCGCGTAAGGAAGTGGCCCGTACCCGAGTTCATGGATCGAGATGACTAAAGACTAGTGTTAGTAATATGCTAGTGTACGAGTGTTAGTTGGTGAGGGATAGGCTGCTTACTGTGTGATAAGACTGTCCGTTCATGAGCTAAAAGTAAGGGGAAAAAGTGTTTTTTTGTGAATTTGTAGCGGAAGAAACAAACAGCGAGGATGAAGGAGATTATACCCCTTTTATATTTTTTTTTATGAGATCGTGATGTAAACAGGATGACAGATAAGTAAAACATTTGGAAGTATAAACAAACAGGGGTGATGTTTGTTGACTATTTTTTGTTTATCGATTGATCGAGACGGAGAGTAGACAGGAGGTTGTTTCGGGGAATTTGGGAGGGGTTAACCTGGAGTACTAATATGACTCGTCTTGTTATGGTCGTGTTGTCGCGTTTGTATCGTCAATACACAGACCCTGGAAATGTTCGATGCGGCGGGCGGTGCGGCTCAAACACTAGACCGGACAGCGGTGCGGCGTATACCCTGATATGCTTACCAGCAAAGGGCAATTGTTTATGGCCTGACGGCTTGCTATACATGACATTACCTACGACACAGCCATGAACTATGCCGGAGTTACTATATCGCTTAATCCTGATATTATACTCACCATCTTTGATAAGCATACATAACATGCGATCTTGGTAGGACCAGCGGCAGGAATATATCATCTATATAGAAGAGAAAGTCGCGCTTTCGCTTTAGTCATAGTCGTTCTTGGTAACCGGATTTAAATCTACCGTCCCGCTATTTAAATTGAACCCAAGTGGATTTAAATCAACAGCAAAAGAGTAAGCAGCTATTTAAATACGTTGGACGGAACTACCGACGAGATTTAAATCTGGTTTGCCTGGATTTAAATAAAACCCGACCTGATTTAAATAACAACCCGCCTGATTTAAAGGAAGCCTGCTTGATTTAAGTAACAACCGGCTTGATTTAAGTAACAACCGGCTTGATTTAAATAACAACCGGCTTGATTTAAATAACAACGGGCTTGGTTAAAATAACAGCCAGTTATTTTTAAATAAAAACCAACCTGATTTAATTCAAAGCCGATCGATTTAAAACCAAGCAGTATATGCCGAACGGGTTAGCCAGTTATTTTAATCAGTACCGACAGAATTTATTTCTTTAGACCTATATTTCAACACTAGCTAGCTCCCATTATCTATTAGCAGTGTATATTTAAAAGCTATATCTTATCAAACATCCTCTAAACAGTCTAATCCCTCACCCGTTCAAACAAATAAACATAGGCATGCTTCTTCATCTCTTCTGCCTCACCTCCCTGTACCACCTTCTCATCGTTAAACAAAACCCAAGACTCAACACCATCTACTATTTTCCGCACAAACGCCACATAATGACCTGCATGGATGCTCCCGCCCTTATGGCAAATAATGCCTTTGAGACGGTACCTTGCCGGTACCGACGCATCACCGCGAGGACCCTCTGGAATCTCTGGCACTGCATCCGCACCACTACCACCACCATTCTCGTCCGACGCAGCATCTGGGTTTTCAAACACCCATGCAACGGCAATTTCGACGTTCCCGTTGTTCTTGGATAGCGCATTCTTGGCTTGAGTTTCGGTGAAACCCATGCTAGTCAACATTGCCACGCTATCAGCAGATGGTTCGGCACCAGCACCTCCTGAGGACCGTGCAGCAGACTTGCCAACAGTCAACTTCACTGGTGTATCAATATCGGCATCTTCCATGTGCTCCAATAACCAGTTCATAGCAGTTTCTGCATCGCTATTGCCCGTGGCATGCAACGCCTTTTCGGCCCGGACCTTTGGCATACCCATCTGCATAAGCTGCTCCAATGCCGTTTCATTCGGTTTGAACTCCTCTTCGTCTTCAGAATTATCTTCCGCCATTTCAACTTCACCTTCTTGCTTACCGGCCGATAGATAGCCATCGAGGTTAAACACCTCGTCGGTCACCTCGACAGGAATATCAAGCTTGGTAGGTACCCAGTTGATGATCTGGAACCGACGAGCATTAAGCACCAGCACATCAGGGAAGCTCTTGAACTTGGTTTGGGTGGTGGCTTGAGAGCTGCCACATTCACATTTGAATTCAATGTCATCAGCTTGCGTGTACAAATCTAGGCATTCCTTCAATTCCACCTTCTCGTACTTGTCACCATCACCAATCTTACGGGCCGGAACAGGAATCGACATATTTTCTTGATGCTCAGTTCGATACTTGACTTTTTGACACTGCTTGCATTGTAACCGTTGCTCAGTATCAAATCGGAAACAAGCGGTAGGATCATCCAAGCCCTGTCTTCGGGAATCAGCACTGAGCTTTTCAGCCAAGTAACACAAAAATTCAAACGCATCTTGCTGTCGCATGGTAGAGAACTCTTCATGGCCCCGGCCGATCAACGCCTTGAACATTCCAGGAGCGATACCCCTCTGGTGCGGTTGTTCACTCTCCGTATCGTCAGATGGCACAGAGTACCGACCAGACAACAAACCATCGGCAAGCTTGCGCATTTGCACCTCAAGGTTGTTTGCAGGGTCAGTAGTGGTTGAACTGAAGTTGTCCTTGCTATATCTATTCTGAAATTGCGGTAGCGAGAACAAGCATTGTAACACGGACGCCATGTAACACGAATTACCCAAATTCTTCATACCAGTGATCTCTCGCCCAAACAACGGTTTCAATTCCTTGCCATCTTCAGTAGTCATGGAGAAATCCCACTTGAGATTTTGATCAATGTTCATTTCAGTCAAGCTCTTTTCAGTCTGAACCCGGTCGGCGATGTTGATCCCCCAGTGCTGTAAATGTGGGCCAAGTAATGGATCCTGGACTTCTTCACTACAGGCGTAGCAAAACACGTCAGCGTTACCTTCTGGTGTGATGCTACCAAGCTTGACAGATGCTACATGACCCGTCTCATTAAAATGTGCCAGACCATGGCTGTTGCCACCAACTCCGCCAAATTGGGCACGTCCACAACCAAGGTTAGCACATGTCAAACAGAGCCACAAGTTTTCATGCAAATCACAAGAACAACATTTCTCGAGCGTACTACCTGCGATATCTTGCTTATCACCCTTCTGGGTTAGATCTGTGATATGCTCACATGGCTTGATTTCAAGTTCCCATGCTTGAATCTCTTCACGTTTCGCATAGGACGTGGCAGTCAGCACGCCGTCAATGACTACGGGCAAGTTACCAATTGTTCGATCCACTTCGACTCCAGGGAACGCAAGATCCTTGACCGTTGTAAAAGTATCGTAATGATCCTCCTCCTTATCAGCTTCAATTGCTAGCTTTTGCATCTTTTTTGGCGATTCCTAGATTAAAAAGAAAGAAACAGTTGTTGTTAACACGCCACTCTAGATTTTTCCAGGCACCAGAATCTAACTTACATCCTTCTTTTTTGGTTTTGGCACTCGCTTAATATTGAGATAGATGTCATGTCCAGTGAGTTTTCGATGGTGTTCAGTGTAATTGTGATTTGGATCGGGTGATGAAGAGACGAAGCAACTCAAGCAAACGTCCAGTCCGTGTGGCGCATCCTAATACCAAGTTAGTAAGTTTGATTCTTTGCTATATTGTGTGATTTGAACATACTGGTGTATCAAAGCAATAAGCACAGTCATCTTTGAAAACTTGTTGAGATGGTCTTGGCGGCTGCAAATTGGCAGATTGGATATGTGATTCAACTTCGCTCATCTTTTGTTGATTGATTTGGATTGATGTTGCAGAAGGTAAATTTGTCGCCGCCTTCCCGATAACAAAAAACAAAAACAAAACACCGGACCCAAACAGAGGAGGAAGAGAAACATCATCAATTGTTTTTAAATCATGGTTTGAATTTATTTACACATTGTAACCGTACAGATTTATATAGTTTTAATACTTCCAGTCTAGTAGAGTCTTATCAGTGGCATCAGCAGTAGTCATTCGATCTAGAATTTCGTTAACCTTGTGCTCAACCCCGAGCTTATTGTTGTGAACACTCAAGAAATGCTTGATGGTTGCTTCTCGAGTGGACTTGTATTCGCGGCTGGATGAATTGCCAATGACATAGTCTTGCACATCCTTTTCGGTTGGCAAACCAAACTTCTTTGGATATTCGGTATAAGTCTTTTCAGCATTGACAAACTCCATCTCTGGGGAATCAGTCTCTCGCTTGTTGAAGAATGCTGCGATATCAGCATCAGAAACCTTGTCGAAGCTATCTGGGTTCCAAGTTGGAGTTCGTGATGGCTTGGTCAACAACAATGCAGAAACACCTTCCACAAAGTCTGGGTGGTACATGAAGTTTTCGGCAATATGGTATTCCTTAGTGAATGCCGTATTGATATCATATGACTTGGCTCGTCGAATAGCAGCCAAAGTCACCTTTACTGATGTTGGAGATCGCTTCATGATAGTTTCCTTGGTAGCCTTGGCAAATTCAGATGGATGCTCGCCTAGCGCAGACAAGATTTCTTCAACGGTGTCGTACTTGAAACAAGAATCGATAATCTCTCGCTTCTCACCACTCAACCCAAACTTATAGTCAGCTGGGATATCTTCAGCAAAGTCTTCAATTGCTTCATTGATCAACTGGTAAATATCTGTCTTTGTACCTGGAACATTGTTGTGCAATTCTGCAAGTCGTTCTTCTAATGCTTCAATTCGACCGGATGGAACATAATGAGTAGCAATCCCCGCATACAACGTATCGAATCCCTTCAAACGTTCCGACGTGAGGCCGAGGTATGGACCCAGCTGGCCATCCAATCTAGACAAGAAGAAGGTACCGCCCACATCCGGGAAGAACCCGATGGTAGTTTCCGGCATGGCGAACATGGTCTTTTCGGTCGCAACTCGGAACGGAGCATGGACAGATAGACCTACCCCGCCACCCATGGTGATACCATCCATTAGAGCAACGAATGGCTTCTTGTAGGTGGCAATGCATTGATCCAAGGTGTATTCACGGTTGAAGTAGTGGGTGCTCTTTTTGGATCCTTCTTCACCTTCCTTGGCGATGGTACCGGCTAAAGCAGCGACATCCCCGCCAGCACACAGTGACTTTTCGCCTTGACCCTTCAAAACTACCATCTTGGCAGAGTCGCTTTTGGACCATTCTTGAAGTCGTGGGAGAATCTCGTTGACCATGTTGAGATTTAGAGAATTGAGCTTTGCAGGTCGATTCAATGTGATTGTTCGGGATGCTTGGTTAGAGTTGAAGAGGACTTCATTATCAGCAGCCGTGCTATTTTGCTATAAATAAAAGGATTCGAAAATATATTAGTAAAACTTGATCAAAAAGTTAGGAGAAACAGAACGTATACATACTCTGACGCTCATTGTAGGAAAGTGAGGGTTGGTGATTTTGGCTCTCAATGGCATACTCAGTGATTTTGTAGTCCGAGCTAGATTGAGTCTTCGAATGGACAGTAATGTCGACATGGCTGGATTAATAAAAGGGATCGAACAGGAAATAAAAAGGCGGCGGCGGCTAATCTTTATTCTGTTTCGGCAGCGGCAAACAACAAAAAATAAATTTTTCTGCGGGGGCCGTTTGGGACTTTAAGCGGGTGTTGTAGACGGTGCGGCTTTGAATAAGCTGAGACCTTGATTATATCATTTGTACAAAGCATGAGATAAGTGTACGTGATATTATACTCCCGGTTATGACACGATTTCATTCGAATAAAAAGGTCTTAACATGGTAAGATAGAATTTTTTTTCGGCTGAAGTAGAGTCAATGCTGGGTTTTAATTGCCAATTCAGTCAGAAGGACTCCCTTAAGTAAGTTCGATCCATCACAGCAATAATCACTGGGGCGGTTTAAATACCATGGCTTATCCGCAGCTTATAATAGTATTAGGCGGTAGCATTGACCTGCGGCAAACAATTCGGTCCTTATTTACTGATCTGATAGCGCTGGCTGAGGCATGGGCTCACATCAAGGATCGTGAATCACCGTGATAATCAAGGTGGAGCGAGAAGCTTGCCAGATATAGATGTAGCTTCTGGCGTTCTGAACCTACTTATTATGATGCTTTAAAACCTCAGACAATCAAGTGTGAAATTGGAATTGGACCTGTCATTAGTGATTTATAAATCATTTGATAATCTGTAGTCTACAGTACCAATTGTTTACACATTTTTCAGTACTCTGCGGCCTAAGTTATCATAAGAAGGTTGCTAGAGATTGATAAAGCGCTCGTATTCGCCTTTTAAAACAATTCCAATTCCAATGATCTCATTGAAACCTAACATATAAATTACTACACCCACAACAAGAAATAATCATTTAAATATCCCCTTGCTCAAATTGGCCCCTTTTTCACATGTCAGTTACAAATTAAAGTTAGTGTCGACCTCCAATCGTATGATTATCACCAAACAAATGGTCTGACCCAAGATTGCCAAATAAAATGTTTTAGATTGAACACACACCTCCTGGGGCCATAAATTTTGTGCTTTCTCCTGAGTGGCGGAGTAGGGCCATTTTTTTTCTAAAAATGTT
>JAKTQM010000995.1:0-13265 GCA_030558825.1 Blastobotrys niveus
ATCAGCAGCAACCATCTTCATTTCAACAGCAACAACAACAACCGGCACCAGTGCCAGTGCCACAGCAACAAATGGATTTTGGGCAGCTTGGATTTTCTCAAAAGGATATAGGGCTGTTGCAAGAGATTCTCCGGGATATGCCGCAAGCTGCCAACGATCCACAATTATTGGTCAGTGAGATTCAACGGCGTCAACAGTATAGCTAGCTAGTATCGTAGTATCAATGATTAAGTCTCTAATTTATTTGTATAAAAATATCCTCTTTTTTTGGTTCTTTCTTCTTTTTTTATATATATCATATCTATTCTAATTAACCCACATGTCTATTGAGTATTATTATCGTTGTTGTTGCTGTATTTACCAAGTAGACGGGGTAGACGGACGGGTGGAAATTGAAAATAAAGGGGGAAGTCGAGTCCGAAACAAAACCGGTTACAGTTTCAAACCAAATCTGTGCTACATGTGTGTCAAATCTGTACACGCTAACCACAGGAGAAACAGCTTGGTGAGCCGCGATACTGTGCGTGTGTTTTTTGCCAACAATAGCCACCCACTCTTCAGCTGCTTCAATACCGTACTTTGATTGTGCCACCCGAGGTCAACAACCTTACAACCTTACATTTGGCAAGCAAAAAGCAGGTCAACCGCCGACATGTAAGACCTTTTTTATGTTTGCATATGTACGTGTGTGTTTTCTTTCTCCTTACCTGGGCTGGCTAACAGTAGTCTCTACAGCACCCCCTTAAACAGTGTCTGGGTTGTCTCCGCCCACGCTTTCCGACTGTTAAGCTTCAGATTCTGCCCCCCTGTATTCACAACACTCCACTGTGATAAAGATGATATTATTTGACCCACACGGCCGTTAAGCACAGCATGAACAATGCATCTGCAAGAAGAATAAACCCGGTCTCGAAAGCGACAAGAAAAGAAAAAAAAAGACATAACCTAGGCTAAGCTAAGCTAGCTCTGGAGCTAAAAAAAAAATGAATCTAAGAATACACGACTACTAATCTCATCGTGGGCGCCAACGACAACTTTAATAACCTTTAAAGTTAGTCTTTTTATAATTTTCTCTCTAGTCTTTTCTCTCTTTTATTGTGGAATCCGTCCAGTCCTAAATAGATGTTTCGTATCAGCAGCATGTGAGAAAAGTTCATTGTCTCCTCTTTGGAAGCTTTTCCTCTTTAGCTTTTTTTTATGGTTCTATTCTTTTTGCGTTTCAGGCGGAGGAGAGAAAGAGAGAAGGTTGTGTGTGTTCAGCCACTCCATGACCCGACATATCGACAAAGGGCAAAGTATCATCATCAAAGAGGAATATAAAAATAATTAATACTAAATATAATAAATTATAAACCAACCAACAAACAACCAAGATCTGGAGTGAATATCAGTTCAACTTGCATGAACAACCACCACTGTATTATTTGTGGATTTTTTTTTTTTAAAAAAAATGCAAGTTTCTGGAAAAGAATAGCTTTTGGTATTGCGCGCACAATTTTTTTTTCTTTTTTTCTTTTTTATCTTCTGCTAGAAGTTGGGGTTTATTTTTCTTAATAAAAAAAAAAAAAAATCAAAACTCCATCACCACCATCTTTTTTTCCTCTTTTTTACTCACTCTCTCCAGTTTAGACTTGCCTTATCCAGATTCACCACCACTTATATCTTAGACCCGCCTTGCTCTTTTTCATTCTGGCATCATATTCAAACAACCTTCATTGGACTCACACAATCGACCTGTTCAATTCGATTTTCTGTTTGAAGGGAGAAAAAAAAAGGAAAGGGTTTATAATTTAAAAAAATACATTAAGCGCGGGAGATTTTTTTTCCACCAGTATTTTTTTTTCCACACTTTTTGTACAATCTGTCTTTTTTTATACTTTCCTGAAAGCGGATTCATCTCGTTTTTTTTTTTTTATTTCGCATTCATACATCGATCATATACCCATAATGAGTCTACAAGTACACGGTATGAGATGAGATAACGATAGAAAAGGGTTTAATTATTTTTGCTAACCAAAGTCGATGGCGTTTTTTTTTTCTAGATCCCCAGAGTAGCAATATCCATCAACTCGATCATCCTCAGAACGATCACCAACTGTCCAGTAGTACAAGTCATGGCCAATTGGAAGATGGGTTTGTTTTTAAGAAGAAGGAAGGAGTAGACGACCAGCGTAGTGCATCAGGTGAGAATGTGGAGGAGATGAAAAAAGGGGAAGAGAACAACGATGAGCTGCAGGAGGAAGAAGTAAAAGAGAGTAGTAACGATAACAAAAATGATGATGACGATGACGATGACAATGATGACAGCAGTAATGGCAATGATAATGTTAATGACAACTTGGATATTACAAAGAGGTTATCTCAAACGACGGTGATAGATGCTTCTTCAGGTGATGAAAATGCTAACGACGATGATAACGAGCATGAGCATGAACTTAAAGAGCCAGCAGTGTTGCCTGAACCGGCGATTGATAATGCCAGCGTTGAAGAAAAACAACCTGTTAACGATGCTACGGAACCAGTAGAGACTGAAAATAACGAGCATGTGCATGATGAAAGTAATGAGGATATTATTGAAAGTTATGATTACGCGTCTGACAATGATGATGAACAAGAAGAAGAAGAAGGAGATACTGATACCCCGACTACTACTAATGATAACAATACAACACCAAGTAGTAGAACCAGTAGCCCTAGTGCACTTAGAAGCTCGTTGTCTCCGTCAGCATCGCCTAACGTTATGAGTACTGTTGAAGAAGAACGAGAGGATGATGAATTTAACCATCAGAATGCCGAAGCGGTGATTTCTGCATTTGGCCAACAAGCTGCGGCTGACGCTAAAGCATCGAATATCATCACTACAGTTTCTCCACAAGAACCTCGTGATAGTCATGGTAGTGAGGCCACTAGCAATAGCGATAATAACAGTGCTGCCACAAACACTAGCAGTAGTCGATTATCACAGCAGCAACAGCCAAAGACACCAATGCAACAACAGCAGCAATTTGGAGCAGGAGGAGAAACACCATCTGATAGCACCACCACGCATCATCAACAACAGCCACAGTATTATAGCCAACGTGTATCGACTAATACCAACGGGTCCCCTCCATCATCATCGCGGTCATCGGCATCGTATGCTCCTAGCAGTGCCAATCGAAGTAGGGCAACCAGTCGAGCAGGGCAGACTGGTCCTCCACCTCCATCTACCCCATCGTTACCACAACAAGTTAACCAACAACTTCAACAGCATCAACAAGGTACTCCATATCAGCAGCATCCTCAACCATCATCGACATCGGCTACTCCAAGTGATTATGTGAATAATTCCGCTAATAGTCCTAGCAGCGGCACGGTGAGTCCACGGGATCGTGCCGATTCAGAAAGTTCAGGAGGTGGCAATGGAGGAACAAGTAATAGTGGAGCAACCAGCGGTCGACGACGAAGGGGTACCTTGAATGGGTCTGGCAGTAAAAAAGTCAAGGGTGTGATTAGCAATATTGTTAACAATCTACGTGGTAATGAGGACCGGTCGCATCGCAAATCACAGGGTAATGGGACCAGTTTATTTTCTTCTTCAAGTTCTACGTCCACTAGTGTTAACACCGAGTTGGGTACCGCATCATCCAATTTGAAAATCTCGGATCCATTTGATGCCAAGCACTTGACCCACGTCGGGTTCAATTTTGATACCGGGCAGTTTACTGGTATGCCCAAGGACTGGGAAATTATGCTGCAAACTAGTGGTATATCACAAACGGAAGCTCAACAGCATCCACAGGCGGTTATTGATGTGATGAACTTTTATCAAGATTCTAGTAACAAGGAGGATAGTGTTTGGAAGAAGTTTGGCAACAATTTCAAGTCGTCATCGTCACAGCAGCAGCAGCAGTCTCAGCTACAACATAGCCATCATCATTTGCCGCAAATGCAGACGAGTAGAAGTCCGTTGATGTCTCCATCAAGCCCTGGGTTTCTGAATAATAACGGTGGTGATTACTTTAATAACAAATCATCGAGTTCATTATCTCGAGGTGATTCAGTTCGAGAGCAGGCACAACAACAACAACAACAACAGCAGCAGCAGCAGCAACAACAGCAAGATATGCAAGCTCCGGCTGGTATTCCGGAGCATCAGTTTGTTCCAAGTAGGCCAGCGCCAAAACCACCTACTGCAACACGACCTGCACCGCCTCCACCACCACAGCAAGTTTCTCAAGCCCAATCTAACCCTGCTAGTTTGGCTCCAGTGATTCCATCTCCAGTATCTGCCAATGTAACTGCGGGAGCTAGTGCTGCTAATACCATTACATCACCTGGTGGTGGTGCTAATGGTGGTACGAGACGATCAGAATCCATGAAGAGTCCAATTGGTAGAAAGTTGTCGCTACGAAGAGATATCCATTCGCCTCAACAATCCCAACATCAGCAGAACCATATCCAACAGATGCCAGGGTCGTATGGACCGCCAGCGAATTTACCAACGAGTCCACCACCACGACCGCCACCGGCTCCACCACTTGGTGTTCAGTCTGTTCATGCTAATTATCAAGAAAAGGTCAATGAACTTCAACGACAAGCAGCACGGGAACGTGGTGATATGTATGATTATACGGAACGACATCCTAACCATCAATTGTCGCCGTCTATTCGACAGCAACAAGAAGAGCATCAGCGAATGATTCAGCAAAAGAAGTTGCAACAGATGCAAATGCAGCAGCGTCAACAGTTACAGCAACAACAGTTGCAGTTACAACAGCAGCAGTTGCAGCGAATTGCTGAGAAGCGTAAGGAACAACAACGTCTCCAACAGCAACAGCAGTTCCAACAACAACAGCAACAACAACATCATCACCATCAACAGCAGCAGCAACAACAACAACAGCATCATCATTATCACCACCAACAATCTGCGAAGGCTGACGGTCACCATCACCAACAACAACATCAACAGCAGCAACAACAGCAACAGCCATTGCACCTACAAGATAGCAAGAATATCAACCAGGAAGAATTGCAAAAGCTGCAAAAGGCTACCAATGGAGCTGCTGGTGGTGCACCAGTTGGAGGAAAGGAACGAGATCCTGCTGCTGCAGCACGACGTCGAGAAGCACGAAAGAAGAAGGACGCCGAGGTCATTCAGCGACTCCACACTATTTGCACGCCTGGTGATCCAACGACGTTGTATAAGAACCTCCAAAAGATTGGCCAAGGTGCCAGTGGTGGTGTCTATACGGCGTACGAAATGGCCACGCATCAAGCTGTTGCCATTAAGCAAATGAACCTGGAACAACAACCAAAGAAGGAATTGATTGTCAATGAAATCATGGTCATGAAGGAAAGCCAGCATAAGAATATTGTCAATTTCATTGACTCGTACTTGTTAAGAGGTGATCTTTGGGTTGTCATGGAATACATGGAAGGTGGGTCATTGACCGATGTGGTGACGTACAATATGATGACTGAAGGCCAAATTGGTGCTGTTAGTCGTGAAGTGCTGCGAGGTATTCAGTTCTTGCACACCAAGGGTGTCATTCATCGAGATATCAAGTCGGATAATGTCTTGTTGAGCATGAAGGGTGAAATCAAACTGACCGATTTTGGGTACTGTGCTCAAATCAATGAAGTCAATTCCAAACGAACAACCATGGTGGGTACTCCATACTGGATGGCACCTGAAGTGGTGTCACGTAAAGAATACGGTCCAAAGATTGATATTTGGAGTTTGTGTATTTTGGTCATTGAAATGATTTGTGGGGAACCACCATACCTATCGGAATCACCCCTGCGATGCTTGTATTTGATTTTGACAAATGGTCGTCCAAAGATTGAAGAATGGGATTCTTTGAGTCCATGTTTCCAAAACTTTTTGGACCGAGGGTTGCAAGTGGAAGCTGAAAAGCGAGCTGATGCATTGGAAATGTTGGAACATGAGTTTATTTCCAAGGCTGATTCAACGAGGAATTTGGCACCACTAGTTAAAGCCGCAAGAATGGCCAAGGTTGCCGAAAGAGGTGGCAAGTAAGATAATGTAGTTGAGTGTTGATGATGTTTATACATGTTTTTAGATTAATGATAAAAAAGATAATGTTATGTTTATTTTGTATGTGTGTTTTTTGCTCCTACATTTGTGTCAAATGATATTACCATAGATTAGTCCCATTACATAAAAACAAAATTATTATAAAGTTCAGCTCAATAGCGTATTAAAAAGATAAAGGAGGTTAGACGTTGAATTGATTGTAGGCAGTGTTTTGAAGCATTCGGTCACCAGCAGACGCCGACGTACCTTCACCTCGTGTCTCTCTCGATTCTTGGGCTGCTTGAAATTCTGGATTATTCGCATTACTAGCCAATTGCTCCAATGCATTCTGCGACGGCATGAAAATGACCTTATTGTTAGACGTCTTGGCCATATTCTGCATGGCTTCAAGGTACCGAATCTGCAACGCGGCTGGAGACGCCAGAATATCTGCGGCTCGCCGCATTAGTTTGGCCGCCTTGATTTCAGCTTCGGCGATAATAACCTTGGATTCACCCGCTCGTTTAGCCTTGGCTGCTTGTGCCAACGAATCTTGCAATTCATCAGACAACAATACATCCTTAATCAGAATACTTTCCACTCGAATACCCCATGACGTGGCCGTGTCATTGATAATCTCTTCAATGCTCTGGGCCACTTCTTCCCGCCGCTCGATAATTTCCTGCAGGTACCGCGCACCAACAACATGTCGCAATGTAGTCTGGGTTCGTTCTTGCAATGCTCTGTACACGTCGTTAACGCCGAACCGTGCCTTGTGTGGGTTATTAATGTTGAAATAAACCACCGAACTGAGCCGTAAATTAACGTTATCCTTGGACATGCATTGTTGATGCGGGATATCCATGACTTGAATTCTCACTTCAATTCGATGAAGTTTTTCAGAAAGTGGATTGACTTGTACAAGACCAGGATCGACTGATTTGTAAAACTGGCCAAACCGCGTGACTAACCCAACCTCACCTTGATTGACAGATTTGAATGGGTTTGGACAACACAAACATAACGGGATAGCACCTAGCGTACCCATAATGTTACCGAGACCATTCTTAAGCGACCCGTACCAACCATTATTAGGAACTTCGAGAGTGTATGCGTAACTTGGTTGAAGATCGCTTTTTCGAATTGGTTCGACAGTGATAGGCACTTCTGGATGTTTCCGGTGTGGATGAGGTTGTTTCAATGGTTTACTGGAATCAGCGTACTCGTTGTAGCTGCTGCTAGCTAGACCATCATTGTTCATTCCGTATTCATCTTCGGCAGCGGAAGTCGTGGCGGCGGCGGCGGCGGCGGCGGTGGCGTCGGTATTAGTGGCAGCGTTCATAGTTGGTTTAGTATAGTCTTCAGTTTCCATTGTGAAATGAGAATATTAAAGATATGAAAAAAGAATATTTGAAGAGTGAAGAAAAATTTTAAGAGAGGAAAAAACCCGGGTTTATATAGTTTTTAATATATTTTTGTTTTGTTGCAAGGATCTTGTTTGCGTTTATGTTTTGTTGTGGGGAACAACCCAGAAAAGAGGGTCCCTTGCCCACCCTTCCCGAACTCCGACTACGAGGGGGGTGACGTAACGTAACGTATACTGCACTTACCGGGTGCGGCGGAACCAAAAGTCAGCCGCTTTGGCTATCTAAGCGATTTGGTAGGCATCTCGAAGTCAGCGTTTGATTCGTGTCGTATCACCTCTAATTCCTTCAAACCTGCTTATAAGATTGAGAGCCTTTTCCTTTTTAAACGGAAATGTACTCAGCAGGAAGCTACAGCTACTGCCCATAGTCTTTCAAAGTTTCCGGGTAAAATACTATTAACATTTTTACAATCAGATCAGCAGTGATGCATTTCTTGTTTGTAATGTCTTGGATCATGTTTGTCCAGCCGCTTTAGTTAAGTCATCCTGCAGTCACGAAAGGTAGTAAAGTAGTCGCATATATGGTTTACATGCAGTGTGCAATGTATTTGACCAGGTTTATACGACCAACTCGGAGCCAAGAATCGCCGACCTTTTCTCTTATCAAGTGGGTCCATATCTAGGCAAAATAAAAAGGGGCCAAGACTGGAAGACGTTTCGGATCTTCATTAAAATAAAAAAAAAAAAACGGTTATTGATTCGCTACAAATGCGTATAATATTATTTTATCCACGTCAAAAAAAAGAGCAACGACGTGATCTCGCACATAATGTACTTTACATATGCTTCGCACTACACTGTTACTAAAAGTTCTCCTTCTTTACCGCGACAGATATCCCCGGCACACTAGTATGAACAATACAATACTTGGCCTTGAACCGCAACCGCCACCCACTTTTAAACAACCGCGTCTTGTTCTCCCGCCACCGATCTCTACTACCACTTGAAGAAGAAGAAGCAGACGGCGCCCCCAACAACGACGCTGGTCCTGATCTCTCCAAGTGGTGGTTATGATGATGAAGCCACGGCGACGGCGAGTGACAACCTACCATGGATATTGAGCTGGATGATAACGTGGTTGGCGACGATACCCCCGACGCCGCACCAGATGAACAAGCAGTGGAAGACACGGCTGTTGATGATACCACGGAAGACCCACACCTCGATGATGTTAGCAATGAAGCGTACATCTTTTTGGCGCGTCGGAACATTTTGCGTACTTGCTCGACTTCATCTAATTTGCGGTGCACCGCGCCGCTGACCTGGCACCGCCCAAGCCGCGCCACCATGACATGACCCGTTGCATCGTCGATTAAAAACGATTGCGGGCGGATATCCAAGTGGATGATATTGTTAAGGTGAATAATCTTGATTGCACTGATGACTTTGTATTCGGCGTGCGGGACAGTTACCAAATCTCGATACGTCATTTCACGTTGAGAACCATTGTATTCGAGCACCAATGCAGAATAGGCGTCCCAAATTAGCCCATAGTTAAGGCAGTCGGGGATGACTTCGCCTTGTAGGTACGATAGTCGTTTGTAAATCTCCGCTTCCCATTGCAACCGGTCAAACTGGCCCTTGGCGATATCTTGATACTTGACAAAACATCCAGAGTCGAATCGACACCGATAATAATGCCCACGAACTTTATAAACATTATCCGCAGGATCAAATTTACCCATTTCGTTTATTACCAACCGTCCATCTTTGTATTCCCGGTTGTATGATCGAATATCGAATTGCAATTCCGGGAGTGGTTCTCCTACTTGTAGTGCAATCTCTGGTGGTGTTGGGTTGGTAGGTGCTTTGTAATTTGTTGTGTGTAATACTAGAGCCACCAAAGCACCAATCATGGTATGCTTATTCTGCTGGTTAAAATTAAAAGGCTCGGACACTTGCAACGTTTTTGATCCGTGCGAAGGAATACGCAGAAATCGTGTTTGACGATAGTTTGTAACCACAGCATACTCCACACGGTTCACCACCATGTACGCATACAACCTTTCGTAATGCCGCCGAGAAATATCATCGTCGAAAATATCCTCGCGATTAGTGCTACTACTAATTCCTTCTTCGCCAAGCTCGGGCCAGTCTGACCAACACTCAGCTTCAATCATAAACAAAGTGGGATTATCAACACGTCCACCTTTTTTGAACTCAAAGTCAAAGGATTTGGTAGGATTGTATACAAATTCATACGACTGGTAATACTCCTCGTCAATAGCCAACAACGCCTTCTTGGCTAGAGCAAACACAAACTTCATCAGATAATAGTGAATATCCGATTTATCTTGTACCGTGAAACAATACGAAAACTCGCATTCACTGTAATCTGTAAACCTGATTTCTTGAAGTTTACGTTTATCAATCAACGAAAGTTTGGATCCAACCCAGTCGTCAAACTGTCGCCATGTTTCCACTTCTTGGAGGTCAGTGCTCAGTACCATGGGGTACCAATTTTCTTCATCTTCTCTTGAATGGCACATCAACCCCAGTTCCACTGGTAGTTCAAAATTACGACCGTAATGCTGTTGATGATGATGCTGCTGCTGCTGTTGGGCTGGCTGTTCATGTTGCTGTTGTTCCATAATAGTCGCAGCTACCATCACATAATCTGTGGCGATTTGCTGCGTATACTTTTCTTTATTCATTATTACTTCTGTTGCCATTTTTGTTTATCTCTCACCCAGTTATTAAAATCTTCTTATCACACACAAAACAGCTCTTTTTCTTGTTTGTTTCTGGTGTTTCCTAGAAGTTTTTCGCCTTTTTGCTTTTATTGTTTCGTTGTTTATCAAATTATCTTCTCGTTATTGATGATGCAGATATTGCTTGCGTATTTGTTGTTACAACTCATGATAGGAGTGAACGCCATCGTTATTATTCTAGTTTGTCTCGTAATATCCTTCTTTCTATCTCTCTCTGTCGGTTTCAATAGCATTTCCAAGGAATATAAAAGATGATAAAAATAAAAACAAGCACAGACAATCTATTCAAAGGTAGACCAAGGGCGTGTGACTTGGATTTATTGGTTCATTTTTTCTTCTCTGAGTACCTTTTTCCTGTGTGTATAAATAAAAATAAAAAAATATAAAAGTGTAGAATATCAAAAGTGAACAGTTCGTTTAACTGTCGTATGACCTGATAGAAAGTCTGATGATGATAATGAGAGTCTAAAGAAAGAGAAGAAAGGAAGAAAAAGAAGAGAAAGAAAGAGAAAGAAGGCAATTTTAATCACAATCGCCCGCTTGTATGACCAGACTAGGATTTACCCGCCGCTCCGATCCCCCCGATCCCTCCGACGAACCCCCATTTCGTTCCAACCTCTCAAAGCCGCAGAAAATTTTTTTTTATTACGCAAATTTCATTAGCATTGCAATTGACGACGAGACTCGACCACTATTCCCATAATGTTCTTGGTATCCGGGGCTCGACAATGCTTGGCCCGTCGCTCGCCAGCAGTCATCAGATTCAGCAACAGATACTCTACCGATACTTTAGAAAAAGATCCGCAAGTAGCAGAGCAACAACCTCCACAGCAGCAGAATGAAACTCCACAACAACAGCATGAAGAAGAGGAGAACTATGTAGATAATACACAAGTCCAACAGCTATTCAACCGACTCAGGTCTCGATCAGTCAACGAATCCTACGATCATATTGAACTTTCTCCAGAAATTGAGTCTCAATTGAACCAAGAATTCGAAAGTGTGGTCAAGGACTTTGCATTGGAAGCGGATCTTACAAGCGACATTATCAAGCTTGCCGAACGAACTGCCAGTCAAGGCGGCGCCAAATCCGGTACAATCTTCGACAAGGATGCCATCAGCAACAAGAAGAACGTATCAGCTAATATCCGTGGGTATGATGCGTTCCCAAACGTCCGACGAACTGAAAATGACCAACCATATACGGCTCAAGAACTGTACATGCGACGATTGTTCCATGCTCGTCACACCAATAAACTCGGCGCAGAAGTGACCAACGTATATAAACCACACAAGGACGTCCATGCCCCAAAAAGCATCCGAGAAACATCCATCAGCACATTACTGGCTGCCGGCGCACATTTAGGTCACTCTACCGCTTTATTCCGACCTTCAACCCAACCATACATCTACGGTATTCGAGATGGCATTCACATTATTGACCTTGATCAGACATTGGTGGCACTGCGGCGTGCGTCCAAGGTGGTCCAGGGGATCAGTGAACAAGGTGGTGTCATTTTGTTCTTGGGTACACGAACAGGTCAAGAACGATCGTTGCAAATGGCAGCTAAGCGAGCTGGTGGGTACTATGTGCACTCCCGATGGGTTCCTGGTACTTTAACCAATGCTACTGAGATTTCTGGTTCATGGGAACGTGTCGAAGTTGATATGGGTGGGAACCCAACCGACCGAGAACTGTCACCAAACCTAAAGAAGACTATTGTCAAGCCAGATTTGGTGGTGATTTTGAACCCGGTGGAGAATAGAAACGTGATTCGAGAATGTATTGCTGCAAAGGTACCAACTGTTGGTATCATTGATACAGATTCGGAGCCATCCTTGGTATCGTATCCAATTCCAGCTAATGATGATTCATTGCGAGCTACTGATTTGATCGTGGGCGTTTTGTCCAGAGCTGCTGAAAAGGGCCGTGCAGTGCGGCTTGAAAAGTTTGAGCAATATAAGGCTAGCCAGGCTCAAAAAGAGGTAGAAGGTTCCACAGCTGCTGCTTTTAACAGTTAATGAAGCCCACTACTTAGTCAATGTCATGTAAATAAACACTAATTGTACAAAATATATACAGTTTTTTTTTCAACCATATGAAACCATGTGAGACCCTGTTTTTTGGAGACGTCTATAGTTGTATTATTCATAAGCTAGACTGTTGTACATAATATTATTATCATAAAGGGGGAATTGGTAGTAGTAATAGTAGTGAAAAGAGGTCCGCTCATTCATCTCTTAACGATCCTTCTTTTCTTCTTGATCAATTGGCGAATCAACTGGACTAGCCAAATCGTCATCGTCTTCCTCTTCTTCATCGTCATCTTCATCATCAGATCGTTCGTCCTTTTGAATATTTTGGAACACATATCGATACGCAATTCGAATAATCAAGAACAACCAGTACAGATTAACTAGTTGCAGAGCCATGAGCAATGCAAATGTAATATACTGAGAAATCCAACACTTGTACTGCTGTGTATCCCAGTTGAGGGTGAAATCACCCACCGTCTTGAATTCAGTACAAATAGAATACAGTACAATAATGTTCAAGTAATGCCGCAGGTACACCCACACCAACATGAACATGATAAAGAATGGTCCTGTCACAGCCGAATCAAGATAATTGAGCGTCTTTGATGTGGCCAAGAAGAAATCACTCACATCCATAGTAATATAAATGGACAACCCAATCCAAGTGAAATGGAACCGATACGATAAAAAGATCAACGCAATGGTCACCACATGATGGAACACCAACTCTTGGAAATCCTTTCGAGGCTTTTCTAGCTGCAGCATCAAAATAACCGATTGTTGCGACCAAAACGCAGCTTGTAACAAGTAAAACAACTTGAATAGCGCTTCGTGGGTCTTGTGTGGATAATTCTCATAAAATGCAGTAGTGTTAAAGTACCAGATAGGAGTATTGTACATGATATACAACCCAAAAGGTCCAGAAAGACCATAATAGATCATAGAATAGGTCTGTTCCATAAACCGGCTGATTTACCTTTCTTGGTGACACCAAGCTTTCGGGCCATTGGTCGTAGAATCACTTGCATGCAAAACTCTCGGAAAAAGGTGAAAAACAACATATAAAACG
>JAKTQM010001001.1:0-12284 GCA_030558825.1 Blastobotrys niveus
AAGAAGATGATAGTGACATACCCCAGAAATGTGTAGAGCAGACATCTATTTTTGAAGTCAATGGTTAGTATTCAGTCTCGCTCCGATCTAGTTCAACCAGAAACATACATCTATAGATTTGATCAGTTAGTTTTTAACAGCTATAATCGGGGATGGCGCGGGGCAAGCGTAACATACTTGATAGCTCGTTTGGAAAAGAGAAAGTCAGTAGCCTTTTGGAATGCAGAACCGGACGACATTATTGAATAGTTAAATTAGAAAAAAACTGAAAAGGAAAAACCGTCTATACCGAAGAAGAAGTCCAGTGGTGAAGCTTTTTGAGCGCGGATTTATTCAAATACACTTTTCTTTGGGGAAGTAATTCCCCAGGGGCGCGCGCGGAGAAGCTGTTATTGGCCCAAATTTTTCACCCCGCCAGCCTTCGCCAAACTCCGAGCTGTGTGTTGACTAGGACTAGTATGGATTATATATACCAACCGCCTCCGCCGCCTCCTCCTGCGAAGAATAAGAAGAATACTAGTAATAGCAAGGGCCCAAATGTTCCCGTAGGAAGGAAACGACCGCAACCATATTCTATCCCACCAAGAGGACCATCGCAAGTGAAACAAGAGTCAGCATACGAAGATGAAGAAAGCAACGCCAAGCCAGTTGTGGACGTGGAAGCAGCTGCAGATGTAGAGAAATGGATTGCTGAGAGGAGGAAGAACTGGCCAAGTGCTAAACGTGTTGCCGAGAAGG
Organism: Blastobotrys niveus; assembly: GCA_030558825.1. NCBI lineage: Eukaryota > Fungi > Ascomycota > Dipodascomycetes > Dipodascales > Trichomonascaceae > Blastobotrys > Blastobotrys niveus. The sequence continues at coordinate 739 of JAKTQM010001001.1, forward strand.
AGCAGGAAAAGGAACGTTTACGGAAGCTGCGGGAGGAGCACGAGCAGAAGCAGAAACGAGAGATTAGGGGTGATGGTGTGAGTGGAGGAGGAGTAGCAGCAGCATCAGCGAAACAGAACCAAGGCAAGCAGCAACAACAGAAACAAGTGTGCCGGTATTTCTTGAAGGGCAAGTGCCAGCATGGTAGGAGGTGCAGGTTTTCGCACCAGCGAGACGATGGACGAGCAGGAGGTGGAAGTACTGATAAAAAATACTCGCGCTATGGTCCACCAGAACAGATATCACTGTTCAAACGGCTGGTGCAGAACGACTTGGATAAAGAGAATGAGCGGGTCTTGGATTTTATAGAGTATTTGCATGCGAAGGGTGTTATTTAATTGCCAGCGGCTCATGCGGCTTTAACTCAGACTCAGCTCAGACTCAGACTCACAGGTCCCACTAGCATATTCTATTTATTATTGTAATTTTTATTTATTAATCGTATCGTACTTTGCCAGCATAATTAAATTCATATACAACCCATTATTTGCCAAACAGTTGGACAGAGTTATTCTCTAGCGCGGCTCGTGGTGCTCAAATTTGATGAGGGTCGCAGCTCCGATGTCGCTTGCCATTTTACTCCCGGCTCACAACAACACGTATCAACCACAACAAACTAAAACCTCCTCCAACGATCATTTTAATTTAGATCCTGCAGGTTGTGTTCGGGGGTGTACGAGTTAGAGAACAAGAAGCAAAACAGAAAGGAGAGAAAAAGCATATTGCATTATGAATATTAGCATTGACCCAGTATTTCTGGTCACTAACGAATGCGTGGCAGTCACTGCAGCTATGCGAAAGAATGCCCGGTGGGCAAACTCGGGCGTGGCATCTATCCTGGGTTCATCGCCAGCAGCCTCATCGTATATGGGTGATGACGAGGAGTCAGCAAGTGATATAGAACAGGATAGGGCTGGTATTACAAATAGACTGCCTCATGGGCAACAGCAGCATAATTCTCAGGGACAGGTATGTCTATCAAGTTGGATAGGACATGGCATATATGCTAACATTAATTGTTTGTTCTTTAGGAGTACGAATTAATGGATGGATTTGCGAGATTAAGAGCAGAATTGAGACGACATCAGTATAAAGACTTTTCGAGGATTAGCGCCGTGCGGGTTTTGCTTCCTTTCCTAGACGTGGTGCGATCACAAACAACGACTGGGGTCATTACACTTATGGCATTGAACTCTATTGGCAAGTTTATGGCGTACGGAGTGGTGAATGAGGGTTGCGTAGGATTCCATCGTGCACTAGAGGACTTGGCTGTTGCCATCACACATTGCCGATTCCAAGCTACTGATCAAAACGAGGACGATGCGGTACTATTGAAGATTTTATCGTTGATGGAAGAAGTGGTATGCAAGCCCCATGGTGCCCTACTGTCAAATGAGAGCGTGTGTGAGATCGTTGAGACGTGCTTGAGCATGGCGTGTCAGATGAGAAGAGGGGATGTGTTGCGGCGAGCTGCCGAAATGACAATGATTAGACTGTCGCGATCAGTATTTGAGAGGCTGCAGAGTATGGAGCCAGAGGTGGACGATGAAATCGACGAGACAAGTCAGGTGCAAATGACAAAAGAACCGCTGCTGGGTGAAGGTGACGGGGGTAATGGTGCTAATGGGAACATCGAGAACATTGCGTCGAATATAACGGTAACTAGCGGTGATGATACGGAGGATAACAACAACAGCAACAGCAACAGCAACAGTGATAAGGAAGAAGGGAGTGGTGACGCCACAACGAACACTGCTGAGGATGAGGCTGGAGAAAAGGATGGGAGAAGCAGGCCTTATGGCATCTCGTCAATTAGTGAGGTGTTGCGGGTGTTGGTATCGATTCTTGACCCGGTGAACCACTCACAATATACAGATTCTACGCGGATTATGGCATTGCGGTTAATTAACGTGGCATTTGAAGTATCCGGACAACATGTTGCAAAGCACAAGTCGCTGTTGAACTTGACAACGAACAAGCTGTCGAAGCATCTACTACAACTGATCCGACATGATAATCCTCCATTGCTTCAAAGCGCGCTACAGGTGATTGAATCCTTACTGCATACGAACCGACGGTACTTGAAGATGCAACAAGAGTTCTTTTTCACGTACCTATTGACTACACTAAGTCCGCTGTCAGATATTCCTCGTGAGCCGGACGTGGACAAGATCTTTTATGAAGGTGTTCCTAGCGTGCCAAGGCTAGTACAGGCGTCGTCGCATCCAGTAAGAACACAAGCATCAACACCTGTCAATGGACGAGCTAGCACGCCAGTATCGGAATCTGCTACTCCAGGTGGGGGAAGTTCTGGTCATGCTCACTGGAAGAGCGCCGATAGTAGGGAGGTGATGATTGAAGCGATTACAAGTCTTGCACGAATTCCATCTTTCTTTACTGACTTGTATGTCAATTATGACTGCGATGTAGACCGCACTGATCTTTGTGAAGATCTTGTAGGGTTCTTGTGTCGCAATACGTATCCGGATACTGCGCAGTGGTCGACCGCCAGTGTCCCTCCATTATGTCTTGAAGCTGTATTGTCGTTGTTAGGATCTCTAACAAGTAATATTGGCAAAGAGAATGACATTGGTCCAGAGGAACAGGCACAAGTAGATGCGTTGATCAAACGAAAAGCACAAAAGAAGGAAGCTATTGCTGTGGCTAGTGCATTCAATGAAAAGCCAAAGGTAGGGATCAGTATGTTGGTGAGTCGAGGTATCACCCCAGACGACAGCCCGCAAAGCATTGCCAAGTGGCTGCGTGAGAGTGGACGAATCAACAAGAAGCAGTTGGGTGATTACCTCACCAAACCACAAAATAAGCAGGTGATGGACCTGTTTATTGAAATGTTTGACTTTTCGCATATGCGGCTCGACGAAGCTTTGCGTGAATTCCTCACCAGCTTCCGTCTTCCTGGCGAATCGCAGCTTATTGAAAAGCTGTTTGAGAAATTTGCTAATCAGTACTGTAAAGGTGAAGGTAACATGGAGTTTATTGCTGGCGAAGATGCATGTTTTATTTTGAGTTACGCCATTATCATGCTCAATACGGATCAACACAACAAACAGAACAAACGACCTATGAAGATTGAAGATTTCAAAAGAAATCTTCGTGGAAGCAACGACGGGAAAGACTTCAATCCAGAGTACTTGGAGGATATCTACAAGACCATCAAGAACCGGGAGATTATTATGCCGGATGAGCATGATAACGAAGAAACGTTCGAATATGCATGGAAATCGCTTCTTCTACGCACTGTGCAGGCTGGTGAGCTCATGACCAGTGAACATCAGTATGCCTACGACCGATATGTGTTCCAAACATCTTGGACACCTATTGTAACAACATTGGCGTATATCTTCGCCACGGCGACTGACGATTTGGTGATTACACGGGTAATTACTGGGTTTGATCAGATGGCGCGGCTTGCTGCGCACTATGAAGCTCCTAGTGTACTTGACCATATCGTTGAATGCCTGTCGCGTATATCGACTTTGGGCGCTGGTGATCAATCCGCGCCTACTAATAACAGTGAAATACGGGTTGAAGGTGAAGAAGGTGGTAACGGTGGTAGTATAACGGTAAGTGATTTGAGCATGGCGTTTGGCCAGGATGGCAAAGCACAAATGGCGAGTATAGTACTGTTCAAGATTGTCAATGCACATGCCAAGAACCTGAACCAAGGATGGGACCATGTGCTTCCGGCATTGGCGAATCTGTATTTGTATAGCCTGTTGAGTGCACCATATGGCGATAGTTTATTGGAGGAGTATGGGGTTCCAAAACTGGACAAAGTCAAGCCTGCTGTTACCATTAACCGGAATAAAGGGGGTAGAGATGTTGGGCTGTTTAGTGCAATCTCCAATTACTTGTCTGGTGCGGACAACACACGTGAACCAAGTGACGAGGAGGTGGATTATACTCTGGCCACTATCGACTGTGTCAAGATGTGCAACCTTGAGCAATTGTTTGGGAGTCTGCGGCAACTTGATAGCGAAGCGGTGGGTGTATTCTTGTCTTGGGTCATTGCTAATCTCCCCAAACTTGTTGACCACAAGCAAGCATTTTATCCAGTGTCGCTGTTCTATCTCGAACTAGCGACGGCTCTGTGCCATTTAGACGATGGTTCCACGATCAAGTTGTGGTCGACTCTTAATACTTATCTCAAAAATTGGCAGGCATTTGAGCCCGAGTTTTTGATGCGGGTGGTAGCATACAGTCTTGTGGTGGTGGTGAGCAGTGGTCCAGGCGACGATAAGGAGCATGAGCTGGCTACCACACTCAACAACATTCTAGGTATCAACGCCAAGCTGTTGCGGTCCTCCAGTCACACGATTGTCAAGCCTGTACTTACCTTGCTGGGATCTTGGTGCCGTGATACAGTGTTGGAATCGGAAGAATATTGGGCATTGGTTTCGCACCTGGCAGTTAAGTCTACTAGTCAAGTATATGAGACAATCAACGAACAGGTCTTGCAAGATGGGAAAGGTGTAAAAAAGAGCAACTTTACACATGTGCTCAAATGCCTAAGCACGATCGCCGCGGCATCTTCGGATGATGAGACGTCTGGGCTGAAGGTAATTGAATCTATCCGTGATATGGCAACATACAAAAGCAGCGATAAGGACCAACTTGCATTTATTCAGACTCTCAGCGTCGAATGTGCACATGCAAACCGTGCAGTGCGAGAGCGAGCGTTCAAGTACCTCCAGCAAATGCTACTCGCGCCAGATATGCAAGAAGGCGTGACAGTATGGTACGACATGTTTGATCGTGCAATGTTCCCGCTAATAGAGTCGCTGCTCAAGCCAGAAGTTTTTGAACTTGATCCTAAGGGTATGGCGGTGATGCGACTGGATGTGGCTAGTCTTTTGTGCAAATCATTTTTGCAGTATGCGGTAAGAAATAGCTACACCGAGCAAGTGCTAGAATTATGGGTGAAGATCTTGGCGACACTTGATCGACTTGTGAACAGCGGACAGCAACGCGGATTGTTGCGAGAGACGGTAGTGGAATCGCTGAAGAATGTGTTACTGGTGGTGTCAAGTAGTGAATTTGGGGCTGATGATGCGTTTTGGAGCGAGACGTGGCGTCATATTGATGGATTCTTGCCTGGGTTGAGGGATGAGGTCTTCCCAAAGGTCGAGGCTGCTGAAACTAATGACAAACCTGAGCAAAGCAATATTGAGGTGGCTGACCAGACTGAAGCAACCGAAGACAAGGCAGAAGATGGCAAGGACAATGCTAAGGAGCCTGGTGACAGTGATGAAAAGAGCAAGGAAGTTGAAGGAAAGGAGGATGAAAAATCCGGTGATAGTAACAAGAAAGATCATTAAGATAATGCTAAGAAAAACAATAATGTAGAGTAAAAAACTGTGTCTACAATCTCCCCCAGTAAAATCTAACGCCCCATGCGGCGTTTTAGTCTCAAATCTTTCGCCCGATTTCCCAGCTCGCCCATTTCACACGCACACCATCACGATAGATATATACAATACGTAATGCGGTTTGCACGACCAAGACTAGTCACATTCGACGCCTTTGGTACGATATACACACCACGCGGTTCTGTGGCCAAGCAGTACGCAGACTACGTGAAGCAGCACCACAATATCACTGTGGACTCGGCGCAAATTGCGGCCCAGTTTCCTACAGCGTACAAGCAAGTGGAAGCGCAATATCCTTCTTACGGTGGTGCCCACGAACTATCCATTCAAGCATGGTGGAGCAAAGTAATTCAGCAAGCATTTAAACCTGTGAACCTCCCACCAGCGGCTACCGAGGGACTTTACCATCATTTCAACACTCGAGATGCCTATGATATTTTTGAAGACGCTACGCGATGTATGCAGCAATTGCACTCCCGAGGAATTCCACTGGGTGTCCTATCCAATTCAGACCCTAGATTAAGAGATGTTTTAGAAAGCATGGAACTGTTAGACATTCTAGGCGGTGCCGGACGTGTGTGTATCTCATATGAAAGTGGATATGAGAAACCTGCTGCAGGAGCGTTCCAGGCTGCGGAAGAGAAGCTTGTCGGAGCTAGCCCGGATGGTACCACCAACGACCTTTGGCATATAGGTGATGAGCCGGTAAAGGATGGTGATGGTGCTGTGGCAGCAGGATGGAATTGTATAATTGTAAATAGAGATAGTAGTGATAAGGTCCGTCTCGAGGATGAAAGGTCGGGCGGAACGGTGCGGGTGGTTGTTAACAGTCTGGAGCATGTACCGGGCTTATTCGGCGCCGATTGAACTTCACTCTAATTCTACCCGACGACACCATAAAATTATTTTCCACCCGCGCAAAAACACACAGGGGCGACCAGTTTTAGGCTCTATATATTTATATTTATGATGGATCGACTAGCCACACGGCACCTGGCGACAATCAATGGCCGGTGGGTCGCATTGGCACATACATACGCAGCAGGCGTTGCATTTCTGGCGGCATTGCTGCTGACACTCATGCTTGACTACAAAGCGTCAGTACGGAACGAACTCTTTGAATTTCCAAATGAATGGCTGCCCACAATCACGTCAGCGACAGGAGGAAAGTATCCTGAGAGGTCGCTATTCCAGCTATGCATTGCGATTGCAGCAGGACCACGGTTTATGCTAGTAGGACTCTGGTACCTACTGATTCGAGGTGCTGACACCGGTGGGGCAGGAGACAGTAATGTTCCAAAGTATTACCTCGCGTTAGGGTTACTGAGGACGGTTGCAGCGGCAGGGTTAGCATTCGTTCCTGATACAGACGATCACGATTTGCACGACACTTGTGTCATCTCATATGGAATTCTAGCAACGGGGTGGATGGTGGCGACGTGGTACTTGAGCTTGAATTGTAACGACCAGGCGGTTAAGTATAGAAAGTATATCATGCAGGGGTTTATGCTCATGTTCGTGCCGCTGGGCCATTATTATGTCCAGCATCGGTTGTACCAGGTTCCGGGGGCCATGTCTCGGTATGCCTTTTGTGAATGGGTTGTGGCAGCGCTGGATATTGCGTTCGATGCGGTGTCAGTGTATGAATTCGGCGGATTGGAGATTGAGCTGGCGGGGCCGGGGAGTATTGACAGAAGTAAACGCGAAGATAAGCATATGGTGTGAGAAAGGGAGCAGAGTGGAGTGTATGATCTGAATGTATGTGTGTAATGATAATGAATGTTTCGAGAAGAAAAAGTCAAGTATATAGGCTATGTATACTCGTGAAATTAGTAATGATAACGATTTGAAAAATTAGAGTAAGGTATAGTGGAAATTGTACTGATCTCTAGAAGAGCGCTCGATTGTAGCATTTCCTCTTCAAGCATTTCCATACCAACTACTTCAATTACCAGAAAAGCGTTGATAACTTTTCTGAAAGAGAGTGGACCCAAGTATCTTTCCTCTCCTCTGCTGCTATATACCTCTATGTTTTTCTAGAGGAAATTTCAAACTTGACCTTTTGACAACAACAAAAAAAATGGCCGCCGCCGATGACAACAGTAACGACGCGCGTCAACTCACTGAACACCAACAACGGGTCCTACAAGAGCTGCAAAAGATCCTATATACGACGCAAGCCATCAATGAATCACTTCAAGATACTCTCAAGCTCCTTGATAACAATAGCGCTACCCCTGGTCACGAGTTTGTCGAGTTAGTCCGCAATAGCATGTCAGCTATGCAACAGCTGCTAGGCAAAGTTGGCTTTCCCTCCGATTAGGTCTAGATCTCGCGGCTCCCCAGCCAGCCAACTCTGTCTTACAAAACTAGGTTCACCACCATGGAATATAACGTTAACTTTACCCGACAAAAATGTTGTGCTATTTATACTCTCGCTCATCCTCTCTAGTTCATTTACTGTTCCAGCTTTTCTCCTTCCTTGGTTTATTATTTATCAGTGATGTTCATCAGCTACACGATACACAAATGGGACAGTAACAAGGAGCCATTCTCGCCCGCTGAGCAGCATGGCAGACACGTGCTTACGCTAGACAACATCAGCGATATCATCAATGTATACTCTTCCGACGAACTTGTGAATATTCAAGGACCGGTTTACGTGCCGCGCCACGATTGTATAGATATCCAATCCCTTCTACGAATCAACAGGCACTATCACCATTTCCAACGCCGCGGTGCTATCGCGTTCGCTACACTTCGTTCTTCCAGCTGTTATGATCAACTTGTCCGCCATACACATGCTGATGGTGCTATTGCTGTTGTAATTTACGGTGCATCAAACTTGACTACTACGAAAATACCACCACCTATACCAGTGATTCATTTGGCGCAAACCCCAGGGGTAGCAGTGATCCAGCAGATACTGAAGGATGTTATCAGCGACCCACAGGAGTATCTTCATATGGAAATGCAGTACATGCACCCTCGACCGCCGACAGTCTCATTCCGAAATATAGGTGCAACGGAGGAGGGACCACCGGTGCGACGATCATTCGAAGGCGGTATGAATGGGACGTTAATTATCGCACTGATCTTCGCGGTGGCATTTGCAACTGCTATTATAGCGCATGCTTTGACGTTTATTTATCGGCGTAGGTTGCGTCGACAGGTAGATGAAGGAGAACTCAACCTCGAAGAAGCTGGGCTCAAACGTATGCCTATCCCGCAGAGCGTGCTCGATAAATTGCCAGTACGGGATTATTCACCAAACATGTTTGATGGGGATGGTGTGAGTGGTGGTTCAAACACTGGTAGTAGTGGGCAAATCAAATTGTCGATTGTGCAGTCGGAATGCTCGATTTGCTTGGAAGAGTATACCTCGCAAGATCAAGTGCGTATTCTACCGTGTGAGCATATTTTTCATCCTGCATGTGTTGATCAGTATTTGACGGGTCAGTCGAGCCTGTGCCCTCTGTGTAAACAGTCGTGTTTACCAAAGGGGTATACACCACCCGGAGTGAGTATAAGCTATACGACTGTGCGGCGGCGTATGCAGCTGATGCGACGGTCTCGATCCGACGATGAGAGTAGAGCTGGTGTAGGAAATGAAGACGCATCTCGTCAAACACGGCCACCGACGCAAGAAGAAGAGGACGAGGAGTACAGGAATATGCCGTGGTATGTCAAGCTGTTCCATATGATAGTGCCGATATATATCATATTGATTGCCTGGAGATGGTATTAGTATTTATCAAGGTTGGATAAAAGGAAGTAGATCTACGAATCTGAAGATACTGGAAAGTGTATATTTTTACGACATTGTTACATTGTATATGTATGGGAGGTATATGTCCGCTCATGTCTTAATTCGCTGCCAAACTTCCACCACAGGTTTCCTAACAATTTCACGGGTTGTCTGCTATGTTATATCAACAGCGCATCATGTATCCAATTTTTACCACAGCAGCCTATGCGTACTGAAACAACCTGGACGGGAATTTGACAGTCTCGAAAAACTTTTTATTATTGCAAACTGGCATAATGCTATTCAAGCGATCTTTGTTTGTCCTAGGCTACGGGATGAGGGGCTAATACTCATGTATCGCCAATCGCCTAGAAATAGCATGTAATATAGGCAATGATTATCAAGTAGTTCTAAGTATTTACAAGCGGATATCTTTCGCTGTTCAGAAAAGCCAGTCTGTCTATCAATTTATTTTTTGTACTAAATGGAGAGGAACGTGCCTCAATTGTGCCTTGTTTCGTCTGTCTCGCTTCAAATTCTAGGTAGCCCAGCGCACGTCTTCAAGTTCGTGTAATGTTTTTTAGTAAACACTGTAATCAACATGAAATCCCTTGCAACCAGAACGGCTGATCTACCTATACGATAGCTGTTGGATCGACGTACGTAAGTACGGAAACTTTGGTTTCTATATGTGGCGTCTGGGGGCTTTGCTAACCACACCGATTCCGTAGAGACACTGGTTTGGATTCAAAGCTAAAATAGTGTAGCACATCTTAATATTTCATGTGTTAGGCTGTTCAACTTCTAATTCAAGATGATATACTGAAGATATGACACGAATAGCTTATGCTTCCGTTATCTATATTGAGAAGTGAGTCCATAATAAGCTGATACGGCAGGTAGTGGTTATCGGGGTTCCATTGTAGTATGACATTATCTAATTGGTTCCTATTCCTTTCAAGCACTTACCTGCCGTCGCTAAGAGCCTCTAAACAGGTGCAACCAGCCTTTATGGTCATCACGTTCAGGGGTCAACGTAAGTCAAACAACCATCGAACCTGTCTAAGACACTGCTTGCATACTCTAAGTTCCATACTAATAAGTAAATAGAATCCCTGTCGTCTCGCAAGGTTAGTTGGTATTATTGAAAGCTACGATAGTATGGTGAAGCCTTGTGTTGAGAGTAGGGCTAGGTGGGACCGAGCAAGCATGATTCCAACGGTGCAAGATGTGAACTCCTTTAGATTTTTGAAGGAATGATGCATGCCAAGCTATCTCTGATCTAACGTATTTATTGGCGGTATGCCATTTTTGTATTGACGGACGCTAATCATTGTTATGGTTACTATATAGCCTGTAGTCTTGCTATTTCTTTTATTGGCAAGAAATCTGGCCTGCCAACACCTTACCTGTCTGTGCCTAAAGCTTGCCTAAACAACGGGCGAGAATAAGATCTATTGCAAAGCTTGTTTATTTGTTTACATTTGAACTGGGTTTGTTTATCGGGGGTGTGTGCGATCTTGAAGATGGGGCCGCGGTCCGCCCAGCTGAGCCGGTATGCAGGGTTCACATGAATATCAATGCAGTGCCTATCACTTTTCATATAACGTTAGAGCCTGCATGATCGGTAGCGATAAGCTCCTACTTGGACATATACTCAGAATACACCCTTAGAATTACTGGTCGTTTAAAACTTGTGTTGTACCGCCGTTAACGTTGTATCATGCTTAAAACTGGTGCACGAACAAACCTCCCCACTTGCGAGAGCTATAACGACTTTGTTTTACTAATAAATCGTGATATATTGGTATTTACATACTCCCCCTCTCCTCTAGAATGCTATACACTGTATAATAACTATATTTCACGTTGTTCGTGGCAGCTACGGTCTCGAGACTGTCTATCCACCGCTTGAAGCTTCTCTACTCTTTCCACACCCTTCCCCAGCCCACACACCCAACAATAGGCAATGCGCACCCATTTTTTTGTTTATTTCTTACGTAATTGAACTCTAAATTCAATTTATTTTGTTTATTTATTTCCCAATTAGGCCCTATAACAGCAGAAATCCTAGCGTAAAAATGAGCACAGCGCTTGCCCCCGGCCCAGACTGTAAAAGGCGTCTTCTAATTTTCAGATTCTTTCTTCTTCACTTTCACTTTTTCTTTTCTTCTTCTTTTTGCTGTCTTCTTCTGCTCACTCTGCAATGTGCGGCTGTGCTTACCCAGCGTCTAGCTACCCCAGCCTAGTGGTACCACTATCAGTTAGTGGTACTGCTATACATCATCGTGGTATGTGTTGATATATTGTGGGCACTCTTATTGTTATCAGATACTAACATGAATTGTTATTGATGTTTCTTTTAGTTG
>JAKTQM010001003.1:0-11934 GCA_030558825.1 Blastobotrys niveus
CGCCACCGACTAGCATTATCCGAAGTGCCTTCGACCGCCACCAAGTTGTTTGAAACTTACCGTAATGATATCCTCAACAAACTGGATAATTCACAGGAACTGCGGCGATTCGTTGACCAATACGGTATGACCGAGTCACAAGTCCGGCAGTACGAAGAACAAACGTGGGTTCCCCAGCAAATAGTCCAGTACAGCCTGACCAAACATGTGAAAACTATAATCTCCGATTTCAACATGGCATTAGGAATCGAGCTCAAGCAACAGGCAGAGACGTACCGCCGAGAAGTCACATGTAAGATCCAATTGTATGCTCTAGGAGTTGAAAGTGTTGAGAAAGAAGACCAAAAACTAGGCAACAAGTTGTTCCTGGAACTTGCTATTTATGCATCAGATCATCTTAATCTCCAATCATCATCTATTGGGTCTCTACAAGATCTCTACAGCCAGCTGGAATATTATTACAGTCCCATGCATAACGGCAAAAACGGGCCCGCGGCGTCGGCGGGGGCAGGACGTTCCCCTGCAGGTGATCATGAATTGATGATAGCGACCAAAGAGAAAATGTTATCTCGATTAAATCGGCAATTAAGCGATGCTACTGATGCGGCCCTCGTGCTCCACCTGGCGGTCATTCTCGCACATGCACGGTTGCCCGAGAACAAAGGGGTTTTACGCGCCACCGGGAAACACGTACCCAAGATTTTGAGGATTTTGACCAGTCATGATCCGAGAAAGTATGGTGATTTTGTGCGACTTAAAGAAGCAGTTTTGACTGCTAATAGTCGAATGCAAGAAAAGTTATTAGCACGAGTAAAAGAGCAAGTACTTGAAGAATAGTGTCTACACAAAAAGAATGTACTCCCCCTAATTCTACCGATATCAATTCATCACACAACACAATTGCTGATCAAATGATTCTTTTCACTGAGGGGGAGGATCATGTCCAGATGAGATCTCATGGCCCAGTTGGGAGATGGGGTGCGTGCGCTCGCGAGCAAATCTGATCAAAAACAGTTGGAGGGTGACGCGGCTCAGCGCTTTGAGACACCCAGCGGCCCCCGCCACATATTTGGGTACTGCAGCAAGAAGATGTGCTGCAATTCCCGCCACAGGGGAGTAGAGTTGTCTGATGATGAGTTAGTATAGTGTTGATGATGATCAAAAAACATGGAATAGAGATATAGGGCATTATCAACACAATGAAACAAGAGGGAAAAAAAAAAAAAAGCCCATTCACGCGCGGCTTATTACTAGTGGGCCCCCGCATTAAAATACGCCAAATTTAATTTATATTCCCACTTGGTTGTTGTTGATATTTTCCTACATTTTTCCTTTCTTTCTTTTCTTCTTCTTCTTCTCTCTTTTTCCTATTTCTCTCTTTTTCTCTTTTTCTTTTTACTTCTCCTTTCTTAAAAGACTAGTTTTTTCTATTTCTCTTTTATAGTTTGTGTTTTTCCCTATCTTTTTATCTCTTTTCTCAACTTTATCATATCATTCGACTATCTTACACAAAGAAACATCACAACCAACAATGCCCCCAAAAAAGTCTGAATCCGCCACCACTTCTACTGTAAAGAAGCCAAAGTCCACTCCAACTCATCCTCCTTACAAGGGTATGTGCATTTTTGTGTTCTCTAAAGAAACGCGTCATTAATACTAACAAAAAATTTATAACTATAGACATGATCAAGGATGCTATTCTCAACTTGAAGGAACGAAATGGGTCAAGTCGCCAAGCATTGAAAAAGTACATCAAGAACAACCATAACATTACTGCTCCAAACTTTGACAGTTTGTTCAACCAAGCTCTTCGAAAGGGTGTTGCTAATGAAGAACTCGTTCAACCAAAAGGTGCCTCGGGTCCAGTCAAGTTGAAGAAGAAGGAACGAAAGCCAGCCGAAAAGAAGGCTGCTTCATCTACTACTTCTACCACCAAGAAGGCTGCTTCTACTACCACCAAGAAGTCTACTACTGCCACTGCTAAGAAGCCAGCTGCCAAGAAGGCTACTAGTTCCACCACAAAGAAGGCTGCTGCGTCTACCACAAAGAAGGCGGCAACTACCAAGAAGCCAGCTGCTAAGAAAGATACCACCAAGTCTACTGCTGCTGCTACCAAAGGTGCAAAGGTAACCAAGTCTACATCGACAAAGCCAAAGGCTACCACCAAGCGAACTGCTGCTAAGGCTTAAAAAAAAAAAGGAACTTTTTCTTTCATATGTTAAAGAAAATCTGTTTTATTATTATTTTTTATTATTATTACTATTTTATTTAATCTTTTTTTATTTGGTTTTTGATGTTTTTTAGTTGATTTTTTCTTTTATTTGTTGTTAAGTGTTTTTGTGTTAAAGAAATACAAAAAAAAAGGTCATAAATTTGATGCTTTTTTTGAAATTAGTCTATATCTTGTTCTATTTGCTATTTTCCATTAACTTTTTTATCCGTCCACATCACCTTTTCATTCTTGACCAATGAAGAGGCTCCGTTTCTACTCAAATGTCGCAGAAACCGTTGTAACGAGTTCGGTTCATCTAATAATTTTAATGCATGTTTTTGCCGCAGCCTCTGCGCCTCTTCTCCAAGCCGCTCCAACTGAGGCGACGACGTGATGGTGCGCAGTACATAGGGTTTGTCGTGGAACGTGGATCGGAACACCTCCAACGCCGCGTTCCCGCTTAGCGTTCTCATTCGCCACGACACTCTCCACTCATCCTTGTTAATGGAGTCATTGCCTGACTCTACCGGGTCGGTTCCTTGTTGTTGCTCCTCGGCGGCAATAGCTGGGGCTGTTGATCTGTTTCTTGGTGCTCTCAACACCGGATGCGCGTTAGGTGGAAGCTTCTTATCGCCAATATAGTTTGTAAAATCGACTCTATACACTTGAACATCAGGTGGGATATTATTTGGATCCTTCTCGGCTCGGTACCAGATGGAATATCGATCCTGGCCAGGCTTGTACTTCTTTCCGGTAGCTGAAGGGAATTTATCCAGTTGTTTCGGACTATTCGCATCAGTTTCTCGTCCTGTTGCCTGAGTTCTTTGAATATGCTTTTCTCGCATCGGTTTCACCAGCACGTTCAAAGTCCCTGGTTCATCTTCTGGTGGATAAAATACCACATTGAAGGATTTCTCCGACTCATTATTCGCCAGGATATTATCTAGAATCTGCTGGAACACGTTGATGGAGATTTTGAATTCCGCTTCAGCAGTCCTTGTCGCATCTTCCATGGTGACTGGAGATTTGTTTTGGGCACCTGGGCCGAAATATGAATGATAAATCTGGTCCATTTCCGGCAATGGTACGTACTGGAACCCAAACATCTTACGAATATTATGGTACGCCACAAAGATGCCATCCATCCGCCCGATCCGTGCTTGCAGTGAGTACTTGAACATTTGGGTACGAATCAAGTCGACCCATTCCCGTTCAAACGATTCGAATTTGCCATAGAGTTGATTGACTTGGTAGTCGGTACCATCAAACACCTGCACATAGTCCAGATCGTGTCGTGCAGCACATGCAGCACGCGTCTTTAGATCAAAATACCCTGTCCCTGGCAGTCGTTCGTCGTGGCAATCCAACTGCGACCGCATCAAAAAGTCTCCACATTCCGTGTAGTTGTATGTACTCTGCAGTTCCTTCTCGGATAACTCGCCCAATTCATGTGATAGTTCCTTATGGTACTTTTTAAACAGATCGGTTGGAGTAGTCAACATTTGTTCCAGGGTATGCCCCAAGATATTCAAAATCATGTCGCTTTCTTCGGCTTTATCTGCGTCCACGGCGTACGTGCCAGTCTTGTTATTGTACCGCAGATATATGGATACAGGTCGTTTCTGCGACTGTGAAAATGTAGTGGTTAACCCAGGAAAGTTATGCGTCACGTTCTTTTGAATCGGCGGGCGGTAGTTGGAAATCGCCATGTGTAGTTTGGTTAGCATGCCCGTCAAACTCGATGTTGAGCCGACGTATCTCTTTTTGCGTTCTTTTGCTAGTCGTGCCAGTTTCGAATCTTTACCGGATGGGACGTAGGTGGGGATCTGCTTGAAATCAAAGTCTTTGATAGACATGATATTCTCCAGATCCGGGGTGAAATTATAAATATGGGTTCGGGGGTCTTTCATAAAATGCACGCCGGGACTGAACAGTACCCGATCGAGGTCGTGAGCTAGTTGTGGTACCATTGGTTGATCTTTCACTTCAACAGGGTAGTATGTTACTTCGTTGGGTAATATATCTCCTGAAACGGTCGCTGTTACTGATTCGTCTAGTTCTTTTTGTTTCTTGATCTTTTCCAGTGCTTTCATTGCTTCGTCCAGTTGTGCATCTTCTTCTTCTGCTGTCGTTTCTACTGCTTCTGCAGTAGCTGGTGTTGGTGTTGGTACTACAGTTGCGGCTGCCGGCGAACATTCTGACGCTGATGTTGATGATTCGTTTTTTAGCGCTGCTTCAGCCCGCTGCTGGCGTCTAGACTTTCTAGTCTTTACAAACTCTTGCTGTGCCCTCTCCTTCTCCTTCCTAGTAATCCTCAAATCTACTTTTTTAATCGTCTGCTCATCCCACTCTCGCTTCAGTTTCTCTCGTTCTATTCTCACTTCGCTCCACAGTTCGTTCAAATCTGGCATTTCTACTGTTCCCACCGCCACATTTTCCTGTACCTTTGGTTGCTTCTCTGCTACTTCCCCTGTTTTGCTGGTCCGCACATCTGTTGAGGTGTAGCATCTTATCCTCGTGCTTACACCGACACGGGCAGCCAGCCGTCTCGAAATCGTCGTCCTGATCATGGGGATTGTCGTGTACTGGTGAAAGGGAAAATTTTAGCGGGGCGATAAAAAAAATTATCGGGTACCGGTAGTTAAGCCGCACACGCAAATGAATCCAGATTCGGGAGATAGCCCCCGCCGCATCTGTAGCGGCGACTGGTATTGTTTCTGCGAAGAGGTAACTTACTAGGCATCATCAGGAACAGTACATCAGTATCTTTTTACATGATATTAGGATATGTGGAAACCAAGTGCTTAGCTAGTTTTTACAAATCCTAGTGTGCCCCCTGCGTTTTGGAAACCGTGTGTGATACCTCCAGCCATTAACCCCCTATGTTTGTGCCTGCACCAGTTTCCATACATTGGAACAGTCCTACTGATGCAGCCCATTTTGATCTTAGATCTCCATTTTTTGTTATTACCATTATCATTATTCATTATCCTTGTATGCAGAGGAGAGTAGAGTAGAGTGAGGAATTACATCGTTCGAACAGATGGCTTGGTCTGTGGTTCAATGTATGAGCTACCAAGGAGTTCTCAATGGTTGTCGATTGGCCGTTGCGGTGATGATATTATTCTTGTTTTCCTTGGTCACAATATTATCATAGAGTTTTCAGCTATAAAAAGAGTGATGCTATAGGCACCGCCTGGATACACCGGGAACTACTGTAATCGATACTATGGAATCCCCAGTTGACACTTGCATATGTCATATACACAAATCCTTGGTATACGTTGGCATCGCTGATTAGTCGAGGTGCCGAATGGTGTACTACACCGTTTTGAAAGATTGAAGCTGTGGCAAAACAGTGGTCGAGCTGCGGCTCAATGACGGTCGTGGGCTATAATCTACCTCGAAATACTTGGTACTGCAATTGACGGGCTTATATGGGTTGCTACGCTATTACGATGTTATTACTAAATAACTATCGAATTATCGACAACTGGTCATTCGTGGGTGTGTGTATCAGGCTGTTCGGCAGACATTTTTACAGGAAGTGGCAGCGTGTATTGGTATCTTGGGGACCATCGTATATCCTTCTCTCCGTTGTGTTATGAGCATACCAACAAGGATCGAAGGTGGCTAGTAAATTTAAGTAACCTGAGAGGCTCTTAAAACCTCGAGATCACCTTTCACATCTTACTGTTGGACCATGAGCCATCCATGGAAAGGATTCGTGTGCGGCTCTAAGCTGGCCCGAGCGGCTCTGAATCCACCGTGCCGAATCCATAGCGTTAGCCAGTTTCACTAAGCATAGCTTGTTTATATTGCGATATAAGTTATACCATGTGAAAATAGGTTTCTTAGAGTGCTATGTACTTAACCAGCCAAGAACAGAGACAGTTGTATACACATTTTGGATTCTATTAGAGCCTACTTATCAACTGTATTCTACAGTACACATTGCCTTATTATCTAAAACACACATAAATTCTCCAAGAACGCGTAGAACCTCTAATACTCCTCAAAGACATTATTTAAAAATCCACAATCATAGTGTTTATACCTTAAGTCAAGACAGATCGGCTGGATCTTTTTGACCGTGCCTAAGGAGGTTAACCAATTCTACACAGCACAACTTCCAAATATTCTCTCATTTCAGATTTCTATAACGTTGGTGCCTGAATGCACGGCGGAAACTAGATTGCGACAAACAAAACAAAAAACACCACCCATCAACAAGGATTCCAAAACCGTTCTCTTTCGTTCTTTTCTATCTATAGCGCGGCCCGATTTCAGCTAGAAAACACACCTTCCACTACACAGGAAAGGGCAGTGCACGTTTATTTACAAATAAAAAAACACGCCTATAGTTTAAGCGATATAGCGGCTAAGGCACCGTGCATACCGGCGTGGAGCAATAGCACCGGGATGATGGCCCCCCGAATACCAGGGGTGTAATGGTGTCACTATGGCAAAATGTAAGGAGCTCCGATCGTGCCTTGAAGTTGCTATGACATTTCGCTATCAAGTCCATGCCAGCAAGCGACAAGGGGTTGGATCGTGTATGATAGTCAGAGATCCCTGTTATTTGCCCTACCTCCCGTTTTACGTCATGCTGAGATTAGGAGAGAGCCCTGAACAGATGGTGGTCTGTGCATGGAAAAAAAAAAACTAGTGTTGGACTACCATACACATACCAGAGACATCAGTATCAACCATAATTGACAACAATAAAAAATCTCGACAATAACAAAACCATGTCCCTGAATACAATTTACATTTGAAACATTCCTTCTTTGCCACTTGACGGGGGGCATATGTATGGTTGGTAAGTGCAACAAATCCTGGTCGATGGGTATGCAATTTACTGCATTGAGCATGCAGATCTCTGCCTAATAAGCTCGTCCCCTGCACCAAAATAGCTCTGCTCTTATTGTAATCGCGATGCGATGGCGTAAAGTTATGCTAGAACAGAGCATTTCAAACGCTGTTGCTATGGGCCAGACTTCAGCATCATTATCCCATGCTTGTAACAAGCTTAAGATCCCAGGGCGACATGGACCCCATACATTCCGTCGATTCTACCTCAGACACCGATCAACATGGCAAAGCCTACTAACCCGCATTCCATTCTCTCCTGGAATCCTTTTTTTTTCTAAACATCTGTTGTATCAAATTTGGAATATATAAGTAGCTTTGATTCCTGCCATGATTCTATTTTTTTTTTCTTCTCTTCATCAGTCATTACAACTCTCTAGACTTTTCTCTCTTTTATTAACACAACTTTCTTTCTTTACACATACATATACAACAATGAAGTTCTTCGTCGCTACTCTTTTGACTTTGGCCGCTGTTGCCTTCGCTGCTGACAATGAAGCTATCTCCCACGGTGACAACGGTGGTGTTGGTGGTAACGGTGGTGGCCAAGGTGTCACCCCAGATGGTGAATCCGATGACTCTCACTCCGGTGGTCTTTTGGGCAAGCTCTTGAAGCGAGGTGGTGATGGTGGTAACGCCGGTGGTGTTGGTACTACCAACGCTCAATCTTCTGGTGACGGTGCTCCATTCGAAGATGACAACTTGTTGCAAAAGTTGATCTAAACTTGGTATCTAAATATCCATACCAGCAAAAACCATAATGTCTTTATGATTTATTTTTTTAAAAAACTTATACACTATACCATTAATGTAATTTTCTATCGATAATGTCATTTATTATTTTATTCTATTCTATTTAAAAAGTATTTGTCAATTGTGTCAAAATGTCGCGCAGTAATCACAGGGGTTAGTCTCATCATCTTAACTTATCTTATAGCCGATCGATCGAGATCCTTGACCCTGGTACGTCCTTACGTAGCTTCCACATTCCTTTCTCCGAGAAACTGGTCAGGACCGGCCAATTACTTGATATAAACAAAAACATCTTCTAGAACCCATGTATACATATCGATTGAAAAGGATTATAAAAAAACAGCAGCAGTCCGCACCGACGCGATCAAGCTTTTTTTCACTCATAAACATTACTGCATTTATTTTTTTTAAGCTACCTCTGTTATTAATAACATGAAACTCGCATCTATTTCAATACTTTCAATCGCTATATCAACAGTCGCAGCTGTGCCAGTAGATACGAAAAAAACCGTCGTCATCAACAATGGTGAGGGGCAAGAATCGGACAGCGGCGGCCAAAGCTTCTCTACACCACCATTCCACGTACCAATTCCAGTCGATCCAGATACAGGAAAACCAATCCAGCCTCGAGTTTAGAGTCATTGATTTAAACTATTCACGATGAATTTTTCCCTTCACTAGCCTACGTATTATAAGTAGGTCTAATTTCATTACGTATGAACTTGCCACTTTCCTCCTAGTGTATGGAAAATTCCTTCACGTTCCAAGCCTTTAGTCTAGTAATATATCTGTATCCATTATGCTGGTAAAGATGGCGGGGGGACTTTTTATAACCGCCTGGCTGAGTGTACTGTAGTCATCTCCTTTAAGCAATCCCATGGTTCGTGTCGGTATCACCCGAATCGCCCCATCGACAATCGGTCCATGTAGGTTTTAACGATTAATGATAAAGAGTCAGCATCAAGTATACTTGCACTTCGACGTCGTGAGCATCTTACAGCATTTGAAAAGGCTCAAACTTATAGCAAATGAAGGATTGGAAACCGGAAATACATCCATTCCATTCCACCCTTGTAGGCAGCGCCTAGTACCCTCTACCGCCCCAAGAAACTTCCAGCAAGTGTATCCAATAACCCGTTGCTAAGGAAAAGCCAAGAGACTAAGCAAACCCATCGCTTCGTTTTTATTTTTTAATCGATAGACCCTTCGAGTAAGCTCCACAACGCTAGGATCGGAATGGTGATCATTTGAATAATAAACCCCACACCGATCGTATAAAAGCTTGCACCTATTCCTCCTTTCTTGTTCCTCCCCACTTTCAACGCCTTACTTTCCACGCTTTATATTACTCATCCAACATGAAACTCATTCTGATTTCTTTACTTGCCTTATCTGCGTCGGTATATGCTGCTCCTAGCAAAGGTCATCCAAATCAAGGCGGTGTAGGTGGTGTCGAAGGCATGTACTCACCAGATTCGGGCGACACTGCAAACCACGGAATTATTCGAAACTAAAAGAGGGGGGACTCACTGGCTGGCCATCCATCCTCCAAAAGAATACGACTACTTATTTTATTTATAATTTTTTTAACGATATGTACTTGAATATTTATTTTTTATTATGATAAACATGTGTGTGTTAGTTGATGTATTCGGAATTACGTGTGTGAATCTGCAGGGATCTCAGACAGTTGCGCCGCATCGCGGCTTTTGAATACGAGACCGTTCCCTTGAGTCTTGTCACCCCTTACAGTGAATATTATATAGATATTAGATTGCCCAGTATATATTATCAAGAGTAGGTGGATACTGTCCGATTTCATGCGTTGAAACAGGGGTGGGTCTGTCTATCAACGACTTTTGCACGTTTTAAAGCGTTGCACATCATTGCTGTTGTGAATACGTCGTGGATATAAAAGGACCACCATTTTCTTTCATGAAATGAATATATATACTATAAAGTATATTCGACATTCACTAGTAGTACAGGTATTCTAATTGGCTCTTTATACGATGAAATTGATTGTCTCGGTTGTTACTGCTATTTGCGCTGCTGTCGCTGCCGCCGCACCATTCGGCGCTGGGGACTTTACGTCTGGCAATGAAGGATTGGCCAGCCAGTACGGACAAGGGTTTGGCGGTGATTATGCAAAGGGGTTTGGTGAAGGATTTACTAAATGATGTGATGTATGATTCTGTTTTGTATTGGATTTATAGTTATAATTTGATAAATATTGTTCTTTTATTGTCGTTACTCCAATCGAACATCGAAAACCTTAGCGTACATGCCTAGAGATACATAAATCGGTGTCAAATACACATCATGCGCAATTCTAACACGTTCGCCTGTAGTACTGTTATTTGCTGCTTCTTTTGAAACCTACATACGGCTGGAGCTTCCACTGCTGTTACTATAATGGATCCAGATCGGAAGAAAGTCGCGCAGCTGTCATTGGCATTGTTCTGGATGATCCGGGACTTAGCACGGTTGTACCAATGTAAATGGGATCAACTACATACTTTGGTATGGTATAAGCTGAGGATCTTCCATTCCCAATAGTTTTTTCCATGCATAGGCATATCTACTATGTGGTGCACGATGCTGGCAGATACCCACTCTCAGCAACACCCCCGCAGCCAAGTATAGCATGTCCGGCGGCTGATAGAAAGGAAGAAGGGAAGATAATAGTGATTATAAAGTATAACCAAATCCGAATTAAATTACAAAATCCACAACATAAATCCAGCTTCTGTTATAGTCAAACTATCGACATCAATTACGGCATCATCAAACACCCTGATTCACTACCTTAACTACCATCAACACATGTCATAAGAACATCATCCACTTCAATTGCTTGTTAATGAACACATAAATTGGTCCAATGGCCACATTCAAGGCTTCTTACTTCATCAGGCGGCTAGTTGTCATTGTTTGGAGCTCCTAATCGCGTTGAACTTGGTGATTGTGCGAGACAACCCACTCAACCCCAACAGCGATCCATTGAGCTTTGCAAGGTAGATAAGCAGAGGTTTATCTTGAACAGCATTATAATGAGGGGAGCTTGTATTGCTGCCTGTATTGCTTTTGTCTCCAACTACATTAACAGGTCATCCGTGTAGAGGTGTTGGTAGAATACAGCCGTGGTCGATGATGATGCGGCGGCAGGCTTCGAACGTTAAGTATACCCGCCTTCAACTGCCTGCCCTTCAACTCAGAAAATAAAAGAACCTCGCCCTTATACGAATCACCCACATTTCTCAAAGTAGCCTCCTGGACAGATCTACCCGATGAAAAAAATAACCTCTGTCTCATCATCGTCCCCACTAATCGACAAAATGTCATCTAACCCATGAACAGAATCAACCATAGGTGTAGCCGAAAGATAACCCAACCATATGCAAAGCAGCTATATATCTTCGATTAGTATCCTACCCTTAGCGTCCTTCTAGAAGAAGATAGGGTGAGGGTAACATGCAGGAGTGGTCTCGGCATAATCGGTTGTGATTCTGCTGTGATTTCTTTATGTGATTATCACAAGCTACACCTCCATAGCACTTCTACACAACTATCAAATCTTCGTTCAATAGACCTGATTTACCCTACAAAGACGAATTTTGACGGTTTATAGCGTCCTGATCGGTATGCCATCCATCCATTGGTCGCTTGGAAACATGAAACAAAAATATCACCAGATCTGCCTGTAAACCTCACATAACATTATTTGGTACCCAAATTATCATAAAAGTACTTTAGAATCTAAATTACTACACTTTTGAAGACCAAAAAGGGGGGCAAAAGTTCTTTCTTTTTTTCTTTTAATTTGTTTTATTAATGGAGTCTCTGCCCGAAAGCATTGGACTCCAGTGTACATAATCCTATATAAAATAATGATAATACCAATCAGAAAAAATAACTATCAAATAATTAATAATCAAAAAATAATCAATAATACCATTAGACCCTTGCTTGTATCATCCACACACAAAAGACGCACCCCGACTGCGCGCCTAACATCGTGAGACACTTTGATCTACACGAGTTGGAGTTACTGGACGCTCATTCTGAGCCATCGGTAACTGGGTGGCTTCGCTTTC